>JBBDGP010004748.1:0-39513 GCA_037952835.1 Lithobates septentrionalis | reverse complement strand
CAGAGACGGATGTGATTGGCTCAATGATCTTTGTACAGCACTGCGGTATATGTCAGAGCTATATAAATGTATAATAATAGTGTGTGACTGTGGGGGGACATTAGAGTGTAAGCTCTTCTGGTACAGAGACTGATGTGATTGGCTCAGTGTTCTCTGTACAGCACTGCGGTATATGTCAGAGCTATATAAATGTATAATTATAATAGTGTGTGACTGTGGGGGGGGGGGGCATTAGAGTGTAAGCTCCTCTGGTACAGAGACTGATGTGACTGGCTGAGTGTTCTCTGTACAGCACTGCGGTATATGTCAGAGCTATATAAATGTATAATAGTGTGTGACTGTGGGAGGACATTAGAGTGTAAGCTCCTCTGGTACAGAGCCTGATGTGACTGTATCAGTGTTTTCTGTACAGCACTGCGGTATATGTCAGAGCTATATAAATGTATTTGTAGGGATGGAAGGCTCCTAAAATCACTGCAGCCAATTCTCCTCTCTGCCCCCCCCCTCCCCCCACCTCCTCCATAAAGTCTGCGCACACAGACAAGGCGAGGTAATTTTCCGCGGTTCCACACTGCGCCCTGCGCTCTTGTGTCCCAGGATCCTCCGTTTGGACAGATTAGCGTCTGGCAGATTGGATATGTGCTGGCGGGGCAGAGATCGCACCGTGTCATTAATATTCACAGAGTGCGTCTTCTCCAGAAGTCAAGAAGCCAATAAAATAAACTAATAGAGGAAAATGTAAAGTGGAGAGCGGCGGAGAGCCGGGCGGCCACCGCTGGGTGAGGAGCGTCTGCACCGGGGATGGAAGCAGCGCAATCAATGTACAGACACCATACTACCAATTACTTCACATCTGTGCACTATACCCCCACCGTGTATATACCCCCCCCCAAACCGTGTATATACCCCCCCCAAACCGTGTATATATCCCCTCAAACCGTGTATATATATCCCCACCGTGTATATATACCCCCAAACCGTGTATATACCCCCCACCACCATGTATATATCCCCCCACCGTGTATATACCCCCCCCAAACCGTGTATATACCCCCCCAAACCGTGTATATACCCCCCACAGTACCCCCACCACCATGTATATACCCCCACCATGTATATACCCCCCCAAACCGTGTATATACCCCCCCAAACCGTGTATATACCCCCCCCAAACCGTGTATATATCCCCTCAAACCGTGTATATATACCCCCACCGTGTATATATCCCCCCACCATGTATATACCCCCCACCACCATGTATATATCCCCCCAAACCGTGTATATACCCCCACCGTGTATATACCCCCCACCACCATGTATATACCCCCACCATGTATATACCCCCCCAAACCGTGTATATACCCCCCCAAACCGTGTATATACCCCCCCCAAACCGTGTATATATCCCCTCAAACCCTGTATATATACCCCCACCGTGTATATATACCCCCACCACCATGTATATATCCCCCCACCGTGTATATACCCCCCACCACCATGTATATATCCCCCCCAAACCGTGTATATACCCCCACCGTGTATATACCCCCCACCACCATGTATATACCCCCACGTGTATATACCCCCCCCAAACCGTGTATATACCCCCCCAAACCGTGTATATACCCCCCACCACCATGTATATACCCCCACCATGTATATACCCCCCCCAAACCGTGTATATACCCCCCCAAACCGTGTATATACCCCCCCAAACCGTGTATATATCCCCTCAAACCGTGTATATATACCCCCACCGTGTATATATCCCCCCACCATGTATATACCCCCCACCACCATGTATATATCCCCCCAAACCGTGTATATACCCCCACCATGTATATACCCCCCACCACCATGTATATACCCCCACCATGTATATACCCCCCCAAACCGTGTATATACCCCCCCCAAAACCGTGTATATACCCCCCCCAAACCGTGTATATATCCCCTCAAACCGTGTATATATACCCCCACCGTGTATATATACCCCCACCACCATGTATATATCCCCCCACCGTGTATATACCCACCACCATGTATATATCCCCCCCAAACCGTGTATATACCCCCACCGTGTATATACCCCCCACCACCATGTATATACCCCCACGTGTATATACCCCCCCCAAACCGTGTATATACCCCCCACCACCATGTATATATCCCCTCAAACCGTGTATATACCCCCCACCGTGTATATATCCCCCCAAACCGTGTATATACCCCCCCACCACCATGTATATATCCCCCCACCGTGTATATACCCCCACACTGTGTATATACCAACACCATGTATATACCCCCCACCACCATGTATATATCCCCCCAAACCGTGTATATACCCCCACCGTGTATATACCCCCCACCACCATGTATATACCCCCACCGTGTATATATCCCCCCACCGTGTATATACCCCCCACCACCATGTATATACCCCCTTCACCATGTATATATCCCTCCACCGTGTATATACCCCCACCACCATGTATATATACCCCCCACCACCATGTATATATCCCCCCCAAACCGTGTATATACCCCCACCGTGTATATACCCCCCCACCACCATGTATATATCCCCCCCAAACCGTGTATATACCCCCACACTGTGTATATATACCACCACCGTGTATATATACCCCCAAACCGTGTATATACCCCCCACCACCATGTATATATCCCCCCCAAACCGTGTATATATACCCCCACCGTGTATATACCCCCCACCACCATGTATATTTCCCCCCAAACAGTGTATATACCCCCACCGTGTATATACCCCCACCACCATGTATATATCCCCCCAAACCGTGTATATACCCCCACACTGTGTATATACCAACACAGAGTATATACCCCCACCATGTATATATCCCCCCAAATCGTGTATATACCCCTACCTTGTATATACTCCCACACCGCCATGTATATATCCCCCCTAAAGGTGTATATACCCCCACCGTGTATATATACCCCCACCGTGTATATACCCCGCAAACCGCGTATATACCCCCAACTTGTATATACCCCCCAAACCATGTATATACCCCCACACTGTGTATATACCAACAGCGAGTATATACCCCACTGCATATATACCCCCACCATGTATATATAAACACCATGTATATACCCCCACCATGTATATACCCCACCATGTATATACCCCCACCATGTATTTGCAAAGACTATGTATATACCCCCATCATGTATATACCAACACTATGTATATACCCCCACCATGTATATACCAACACCATGTATATACTCCCACCATGTATATACCCCCATCATGTATATACCAACACTGTGTATATACCCCCCACCATGTATTTACAAACACCATGTATATACCCCCACCATGTATTTACAAGCACCATGTATATACCCCCACCATGTATTATGTATATACCCCCACCATGTATTATGTATATACCCCCACCATGTATTATGTATATACCCCCACCATGTATTTATAAAGACTATGTATATACCCCCACCATGTATTTACAAACATCATGTATATACCCCCACCATGTATATACCAACACTATGTATATACCCCCACCATGTATACACCATCATGTAGTATGTAAACTGTAAAAAAGGGAGGACAGACCATATTGGCCCCATAAAGAATGAGGAAGGACATCTGGTTACAAAGGATGGGGAGATGGCAAAGGTATTGAATTTATTCTTCTCCTCAGTCTTCACGAGTGAATCGGGGGGCTTCAGTAACCAAAACTGCAGTGTTTATCCTCATGACACAACACAGGAAGCACCTCCATGGTTAACAGAGGACGGAATTAAAATTAGACTTGAGAAACTTAACATTAATAAATCACCGGGACCAGATGGCTTGCATCCGAGGGTACTTAGGGAACTCAGTCAGGTGATTGCCAGACCGTTGTTCCTAATTTTTACAGACAGTCTATTGACTGGAATCGTACCAGCTGATTGGAGAAAAGCCAATGTAGCACCAATATTTAAAAAGGGCCCAAAAAACATCCCTGGAAATTACAGACCAGTTAGCCTAACATCAATAGTATGTAAACTCTTGGAGGGGATGATAAGGGACTATATACAAGATTTTAGTAATAAGAATGATATCATTAGCAGTAATCAGCATGGATTCATGAAGAATCGTTCTTGCCAAACCAATCTACTAACCTTCTATGAGGAGGTGAGTTGCCATCTAGATAAAGGAAGGCCCGTAGACGTGGTGTATCTGGATTTTGCAAAAGCATTTGACACAGTTCCCCATAAACGTTTACTGTACAAAATAGGGTCCGTTGGCATGGACCATAGGGTGAGTACATGGATTGAAAACTGGCTACAAGGGCATGTTCAGAGGGTGGTGATAAATGGGGAGTACTCGGAATGGTCAGGGGGTGGGTAGTGGGGTCCCCAGGGTTCTGTGCTGGGACCAATCCTATTTAATTTGTTCATAAACGATCTGGAGCATGGGAATAAACAGTTCAATCGCTGTATTTGCAAACGATACTAAGCTAAGCAGGGCAATAACTTCTCTGCAGGATGTGGAAATCTTGCAAAAAGACCTGAACAAATTAATGGGGTGGGCGACTACATGGCGAATGAGGTTCAATGTAGAAAAATGTAAAATAATGCATTTGGGTGGCAAAAATACTAATGCAATCTATACACTGGGGGGAGAACCTCTGGGGGAATCTAGGATGGAAAAGGACTTGGGAGTCCTAGTGGATGATAGGCTCAGCAATGGCATGCAATGCCAAGCTGCTGCTAATAAAGCAAACAGAATATTGACATTAAAAGGGGGATCAACTCCAGAGATAAAACGATAATTCTCCCGCTCTACAAGACTCTGGTCCGGCCGCACCTGGAGTATGCTGTCCAGTTCTGGGCACCAGTCCTCAGGAGGGATGTACTGGAAATGGAGCGAGTACAAAGAAGGGCAACAAAGCTAATAAAGGGTCTGGAGGATCTTCGTTATGAGGAAAGGTTGCGAGCACTGAACTTATTCTCTCTGGAGAAGAGACGCTTGAGAGGGGATATGATTTCAATTTACAAATACTGGACTGGTGACCCCACAATAGGGAGAAAACTTTTTCGCAGAAGAGAGTTTAATAAGACTCGTGGCCACTCATTAAAATTAGAAGAAAAGAGGTTTAACCTTAAACTACGTAGAGGGTTCTTTACTGTAAGAGCGGCAAGGATGTGGAATTCCCTTCCACAGGCGGTGGTCTCAGCGGGGAGCATTGATAGCTTCAAGAAACTATTAGATAATCACCTGAATGACCACAATATACAGGGATATGTAATGTAATACTGACACATAATCACACACATAGGTTGGACTTGATGGACTTGTGTCTTTTTTCAACCTCACCTACTATGTAACTATGTAACTATGTATATACCAACACCATGTATATATACACACAATGTATATACTGTGCACTGTGTATACCCCCTACAATATAGATTACTACCAATCTTACCAACATTATGTATACAGTAAATTCACATAACGTGTATACTGTGTACTGCATGTACCAATGTATATAACCACACAATCTACCCACAGTAATTATAATACTATGTATGTATATATACACACACACACACACACTGTATATATGGCATACTGTATACAACCAGACAGAATAAACATACACTATATTACCAAAAGTATTGGGACGCCTGCCTTTACACGCACATGAACTTTAATGGCATCCCAGTCTTAGTCCGTAGGGTTCAATATTGAGTTGGCTCCGCCCTTTGCAGCTATAACAGCTTCACCTCTTCTGGGAAGGCCGTCCACAAGGTTTAGGAGTGTGTCTATGGGAATGTTTGACCATTCTTCCAAGTGCATTAGGGAGGTCAGGCACTGATGTTGGAAGAGAAGGCCTGGCTCGCAGTCTCCGCTCTAAATCATCCCAAAGGTGTTCTATCAGGTTGAGGTCAGGACCAGTCAAGTACCTCCACCCCAAACTCACCCATCCCTGTGCTGAGTTCCCGGGTCTGTACACCCGCTGTGCCCATTATGAGGGGCTCCCACCATCCCTGTGCTGAGTTCCCGGGTCTGTACACCCGCTGTGCCCATTATGAGGGGCTCCCACCATCCCTGTGCTGAGTTCCCAGGTCTGTACACCCGCTGTGCCCATTATGAGGGGTTAATTTTGTTTATTGAAAAATCTTACAAACAACAACTTATATACAATAAAACCATAATAAATAAATAAAACATATTTACATAATGATTGAATATGATTATACAAAACAGAAAAACAAGAACATAATAAATGGTACAAACCAAATTGCGCACAACACAATCCCTACGGGAGAGCCAGACTTATGCTGGCCATACACTATACGAAAAATCGGCCGAAAAATCGTTAGTATAGACACTTCGATCGTTTTTCGGCAAGTTAATGGGCACAAATCGATAATCGTTTGTGACGTTTTTGTGGTAAAAAAACGAACGGGAAGTTTGGTAAATTTCTGTCGAACGTACGATAAATTGCAAGGTTAATGTGTTTCCCGTCCGAACTGTCTGCACTAGGGATATGTAAAAAAACGAACACAAAATTATTTATTCATGTCCACTGAACGATTTATCGGTCATTATATGATGGCACGATCGTTTGCGGTCACGGTCGAACGTTCGTTTTTCGAAAATGGGTTCGGCCGATTTTCTGTATAGTGTATGGCCAGCATTAGGAACATCACCGTCACCATGCATGGAGCCTTTTATAAAAAATATATTTGATCTTGAAAATCTAGGGGAGTGAATCAAGAATACAAAGAAAAGCCGCACACCCCGAGATCAACAGGCAGCAGCTACAGAGTCCTGATATTCCTCCACGCCCTTATCCAGGCCTCCTGCTGCCACCTGCCTTTCTCAAGACCCCGAATCTTCCCAACCTCACCCAGAATGTCCTGCACCACCACTTCCACAGGGAGGATTTTACTCCGTAAGGATACCTGACACCCTGCCCTCCACGTGAAATAACGGACTACTAGACTAAGTAAAAAAAGTATTTCCAAATCATAATCCCGACGAGTCTGGAATGCCCCATACACCCACTCTGCATAACTCATATGGGGGAGGAAGGGTATACTCAGAGCCCTCCCCACCCTCTTGTACACCTCTAAATTAAAAGGGCATTAAAGTAGAAAGTGATCCATGGACTCCACCACTCCTCCACACACCACTCTCGGGCAGCCCCGATCACTCATGGAAAGAGACTTCAAGTTGCCCTTCACATACAGTTTTTCATAAAAGGCAAGCCAAGCCTGATCCCTAAACTTCATTGGGATTCTCTCCAAATTAATCAATCGCAAACGCACCCCCAAAACCAGGCTTGGGCAATCCCTCAAGGCCAGTGGCTCGCAAAAAGCAGAGCTGATGATCCGCTTCTCAAGAAGTTTCCTTGGAAGAGATCTGACTTCTCCTGCTGTTACTTGCCACTGCCGAAGCATTTTCAAACACGGGGCAACATAAGCCGGGAGCTGTTCATGCTTGACCCTCAGGCCATTCACTGGCCCACCATTTTCCCAGTCTCGCAGAAAAGGCCTAAACCAGGACTGGAAAATACCAACCCACCCAGGCGGTCTCTCTGCCAACATGTTACCAAGATTGTACTTCACAAACATCAGAGAGAAAAAGACTACAGGGTTGATCATCCCTAGACCACCCTCCCGTCTAGGAAGGTAAGTCACATTCCTTTTGACAAGGTTTATTCTGTTCCCCCATAACAGCTGGAAGAAACAACTATAGATCCTGGTATAGAGAGAAACTGGCAAAACACAAACAAAACTGACATACAGAAAAATCGGAATCAGGTAAGTCTTGATCAGATCAACCTTTTCCCTCAAGGAAAGCTGCCAACCTTTCCAGCTTGCCACCTTGGCATCGGCATTCTCAAGCCTGTTCACCCAATTTGCATGACCATAGTCACCTGGGCCAAATTCAATGCCTAGAACTCAAATTTTATTTGGGGATCCGGGAGAACAAAGCTCTCACCTTCCACGCCCATCCAGAAAGCTTCACACGTGTCCTGGTTGACCTTTGAACCTGATGCCTCTGCATACTGCCCTATTACTGAGACCACCTCCTGCGCCTCCCCAGAGATAAAAACAGAAACATCATCAGCATAGGCCACAACCTTCAAAGGAGGCTCACCAGCGATGCCCAAAGGTACCCCACACAAAAGTCCACTCTCTAGCCTTCTAATGAAGGGGTCAATTGCAAACACATATAGCAGAGGACCCAATGGACACCCCTGATGCACACCTGAGCCGACCACCAAGAGCTGCCCGACCCATCCATTAACCAGAGGAAAGCTTTCAGCTCCTTTGTACAAAATCTTGAGCCAATCAATGAAACCCCCCTCCAGGCCATATTTGTCAAGAAGGAGCCACAAGTACTCATGATTAACCCGATCAAAGGCCTTAGCCTGATCCAATGTCAGCAAAAATGTACCCCAACCAGCAGCCCTACAACGCTCCAAGGCCTCCCGGACAGCTAACACCGCTGAGAAAGTGCTTCTACCTTGGACCGAACAGTGCTGGTGGTGGGATAACAAACTGCCTGCCACTAGTGATAATCGCCAGAAAAAATCTTTGCCAGTATCTTTCTATCGACATTAAGAAGACTAATGGGGCGCCAATTCCCAATCATCGAAGGATCTTTACCCTTTGACAGAAGGATCACTGCAGATTGCCTCATGGAGGGAGGGAGAGAACCCTCATTCAAACAGCCATTAAAGACCTCCGCAAGGTAGGGATCCAAGGTTCGTCTTAAAACATTTATAATTTTTGGCTGTCAAACCATCTGGCCCTGGCGTTTTCTTGATAGCTAGTTTATCAATAGCCTGGATTACCTCATCTGCAGTGATTTCATCTGTCAAATTCATCAAAGGAACATTACTTTCCAGTCCTAGTGTAGAGTCCAAAAAACCCAACATCCTTTTCCGATCAAGGTTCCTTCCTCCCAAAAGATCAGCATAGTATGACCTGACAACCTCCAGGATCCCTGACCTAGACTTCGTCAGAGAGCCCGTACTGTCCCTCAGGCCACTGACCGTCTTAACTGCTACGCTCTGTTTACAGTTCTGGTAAGGGTCAGGCGAATGGTATTTACCATAATCCCTCTCCTGAACCAAATAGGTGTACCGGTCATATTGATGTCTCCTAAGCAGGAACTTCACCTCAGATATCGACCCAGAATCTCCTCCATTCGAAACAAAGCGGTCAAGTTTCCTCTACAAACGCTGGTAGGTGATATACTTATCTTGCCGCTTCTTTCTTCCTATGGCCTTGAAAAGCCCAACAGTCTGCTGTTTTACAAGCTCCCACCATTCTGACTTACTGTTGCAAAAGTTTAGTATAGTTACCTGTGCTTGAAAAAAATCCTCAAAAGGATTGTCTCATCTTCCAGGAGGGCTGAATTCCATCTCCAGATACCCCTCCCCCTAGGTGGCATGCCTGAGGCATTCAGAGTCACAGATAGAATACAGTGATCGGAAAACTCCACTGCCCGACACACAGGTGCCGAAAAAGCAGAGTCTCCCTTTAAAAAAAAAAAAAACTATCTATCCTACTCTGACTACTACCTCGCTGAAAAGTGAACCCCCGTGCAGTCTGGGCAGCGCTTAATGTGCGCATCTACCAGACCTGCTTCCCTAACTATCGCATTGAGAAAAAGGGTGTCATAGCCCAGCTTATATCTGAAACCTCTCCTGTCTTTAGACCTAGTAATGGTGTTGAAATCACCTCCAAAGATAACCTGCTGGGTCGTAAAAAGAAAAGGCTTTATCTTGGTAAAGAGGCATTTCCTGTCCCACTTCATGTGGGGGACCATACATGTTAATCAGGCACAGGTCCTGCCCCCTCACAGAGACGTCCAAGACCATCCATCTCCCAATCTCTACATCAATTACCCGCCGGTACGTTACTATACCAGAAAAAAAGGATCGCAACCCCGCTGTAAGGCTCAGCCGCAAGAGACCAAAAGGAGGGACCACGTCTCCACTCCTTTGCCAGATGTATATCGGCCAGACTACTCAGATGGGTTTCTTGCAAAAACAAAATGTCAGCAACAAACTCGCTGAGCAAAAATAAGGCCATATGATGAGCACTTACTGATCTTAAGCTGGCAACATTAATGGCTGCCACTTTTAAACGGAGTGGGAACTGGCATTAGGGTAGTTGAGGCAGCCATTTCTTAGCCTGACTACTCACTCTCCCTGGAGAACCAGCGCGCTTCATTGCACCCGGGCACTCATCATACATAGAGAATGCAGTACTCAATGAGTACTATTCATCGTCATCATCTGGCAGGACCTTAAACTTATTTGCCAAAGGCAAAACCTTAGGACTTAAGGTAACTGAACCCCTTTTTTTCTTTTCTTTTGCCCCTCCTCATTTTATCCTCCAACCACTCCATATCATCCTTGGACAAACCGGAATCAACAGCTTCCCCACTCCTACCCTCCACTTCACCCCCTCCCCCCGCCCACTATCCCTTTCCTACCACTAGGCCGGCCTCTTCACCATCCTCCCCACTCCTCTGCACCCCACAATCCTTAACAGAAACCCTGCAGTATTGAAGGGGGGGGGGACTGGCACCGCACTTAATGCACCTGCCTCAGCACCTCTTGCTGCCTCTGCAACTTTAGAAGACATAGGCACAGAAGGATTGGACACATTCTCGGTAACTGATACCTTACCTACAGACTGGGAAGACACTGGCGCACTAGGCAAACACACAGACTGGGGCACCACAAGACACAGACATTTTGGGTATTAGCACAGACTGGGGCACCACAGACTGGGAAGACACAAACATATTGAGTATTGGCACAGACTCAGAGGGAACCACAGGCACCCCAGCTGCTGAGCTCTGAGCATCCTCCATGTCCAGGCAGTACTCTCTCATAAGCTCAGGCTTGTTATGCATTGCCTCAGGACACTGACTATAAGGATGCCCCACCTCATTGCACAGGTTGCACCTTATAATGTTACAATCCTTTGCCAAATGTCCTATACCCTGACACAGAGAGCATTTCATCACCAGACAGGAGGATGCAAGATGCCCTTTATCTCCACACCTGTTACAGAGCTTTGGCTGGCCTGGGTAGAAGATGGTCAGTTTGTACCTCCCCAGGAAAACTGAGGATGGCAGATGATGGAAAACATTGTCAACGATTTTTAACTTTAACTGCACAGACCACCCCCCCATCCATATTCCTCAATCATCCAAAATCTTTAGGGGGGCTCAGGACATCTCCATACCTCCTTAACCATAGAGTTAAATCCCCTTGTGGTATGAACTCATTGCGGACAAGAATTGTCACCATTTTAATGAGGGGCTGGCATGATACAAGCTTGAGGATGAGCCCTCTCCAGTCTGGCAGGCCCCTACACACGTGCTCATATTTCTCACAAAATATGTCCAAAGACTCTGGACAGATAAAGGACAAATCGTACTCATAGGAACCTGCTGGACTGATCAGGGCGAAGATATCTGTGGGCCTAAACCCCATCTGCAGGATCTTATCCACCACTGCCCTCCTATGCGGAGGAAGACCACCCCCCTCCCAACGGAGCTGCACAACATTTCTCCTTTTAAACATTGAAGAATATAAAATATTTCCACGCTCCTTCCCTGCCTGCTGCCTCCTCCCAAATCCCATAGCAACAACACCAGCATAAGTTTTCCCCACAGACACAGCACCGGCATAAGTTTTCCCCACAGACACACCATTTGAAGTCTTGTCCTTAGACACAATCAAACCTGTTGACGGAGAATCTGATTCAGCTGGGATAGCAGTCATTGAATCAACAGAGGCAGGACCCGCCCTCTCCCCTTGTTCTGAACACTCGGCTTCTTTCCTGGGTTCAAGCACAGTCTTCGCTACTGCAGACTCTAGGATAGTTGCAGCACTAATATTGAATAGAAAGATCTGGATGCAGCACACCGGATGAAGTAGAAAACTAGTCACCATATTGTCCATGGTGCTCCTCTCTGCAGACTCTTCCCCCAGAAGCTGACAGTCACTCTCACCAGTTTCATTTAAACCTGAGGTTTTGTTTTCAGCGGGTAAATCGGACTGTACATTGTCTATGGGTCTGGGCTGACTGCCTGTAGCACTACAACCCTCAGCAAGCCCATTGTCACTAAGAGTCCAAACCTCCATCCTGCACACACACTGTACATCCCTTCTGTGTTGTTACCTCTGCTATGCCATGGCTGACGGTGGGATCAGACTTCCCCCCCCCAGTTGTTGCAGACTCCATGGTGGATCTTGCTCTCTCCACAGGTCTCTCTTTCACAGGGCGAGGAATGGTATCCATCTCCTCATCATCATCATCATCCGGGGAAGCCGCACCCAAAGGGGATTCCAGCTCAGGGATGAACTCCAGCATGCCGGTACCTCCCTCAACCTCCTGCTCAGATGTTCCATATGGCTGCTGAAGAGGGAGGGGGACCTCCGCCATTGAGGGCTCAGCAGATGCCTGAGGTGTTGAAGAGCTGGGCTCATCCTCTGGGCCCACTTTCTCACCCTTTACTGACCTGCATCTCCTCACTGATTGGGTCACTTTCCATGCAGGAAGCAGCTCCTCTTCTCATTCGGCTAAACCGTTCCTCGTTTCTATGTTTTTCTTTAAATATTCCGCTATTCTCCTTCAGAGAGCTCACCAGTTTCTGCTGCTTCCTCACAGCTTGCTCCAAGTCCTTCAACTCAGGCCTCAGAGCCGGCCTCTTCTTACTGTATACTTTGGCACAAATCTGTTTTTTCTTCCTAAATTCTGCCATCAAAACTATCAATTTCTCCTCTTCTTTCTCAATCCGTTTTAGCTTACCAACAATCCTCTGTCTAAAGGCAGACAGGGACTCATCTCTCCTTGGGCCAGGCCCAGCATCTTCCACAGGCTGAGGCCTAGTCACAGGCCTATCCAGGGGGCCCCCACCTGGGTCCTCCCCAGGATTCAGCATCCCTCCTGGGGCAGAGAAGCAACTTTAGCCCCTGGTCTCTGTAAGCACAGGAGCTAAGGAACCAGAAACCTCACACCTCACTGTCAAGGAGCAGAATGGCAGTTTGCCACCATCCCTGTGCTGAGTTCCCAGGTCTGTACACCTGATGTGTCCATTATGAGGAGTTCCCACCATCCCTGTGCTGAGTTCCCGGGTCTGTACATCTGATGTGTCCATTATGAGGGGTTCCCACCATCCCTGTGCTGAGTTCCCGGGTCTGTACACCTGATGTGTCCATTATGAGGGGTTCCCACCATCCCTGTGCTGAGTTCCAGGGTCTGTACACCTGATGTGTCCATTATGAGGAGTTCCCACCATCCCTGTGCTGAGTTCCCGGGTCTGTACATCTGATGTGTCCATTATGAGGGGTTCCCACCATCCCTGTGCTGAGTTCCCGGGTCTGTACACCTGATGTGTCCATTATGAGGGGTTCCCACCATCCCTGTGCTGAGTTCCAGGGTCTGTACACCTGATGTGTCCATTATGAGGAGTTCCCACCATCCCTGTGCTGAGTTCCCGGGTCTGTACATCTGATGTGTCCATTATGAGGGGTTCCCACCATCCCTGTGCTGAGTTCCCGGGTCTGTACACCTGATGTGTCCATTATGAGGGGTTCCCACCATCCCTGTGCTGAGTTCCCAGGTCTGTACACCTGATGTGTCCATTATGAGGAGTTCCCACCATCCCTGTGCTGAGTTCCAGGGTCTGTACACCTGATGTGTCCATTATGAGGGGTTCCCACCATCCCTGTGCTGAGTTCCCGGGTCTGTACACCTGATGTGTCCATTATGAGGGGTTCCCACCATCCCTGTGCTGAGTTCCCAGGTCTGTACACCTGATGTGTCCATTATGAGGGGTTCCCACCATCCCTGTGCTGAGTTCCCGGGTCTGTACACCTGATGTGTCCATTATGAGGGGTTCCCACCATCCCTGTGCTGAGTTCCCGGGTCTGTACATCTGATGTGTCCATTATGAGGGGTTCCCACCATCCCTGTGCTGAGTTCCCGGGTCTGTACACCCGCTGTGCCCATTATGAGGGGTTCCCACCATCCCTGTGCTGAGTTCCAGGGTCTGTACACCTGATGTGTCCATTATGAGGGGTTCCCACCATCTCTGTGCTAAGTTCCCAGGTCTGTACACCTGCTGTGCCCATTATGAGGGGTTCTCACCATCCCTGTGCTGAGTTCCCGGGTCTGTACACCCGCTGTGCCCATTATGAGGGGTTCCCACCATCCCTGTGCTGAGTTCCCGGGTCTGTTCACCCGCTGTGCCCATTATGAGGGGTTCTCACCATCCCTGTGCTGAGTTCCCGGGTCTGTACACCCGCTGTGCCCATTATGAGGGGTTCTCACCATCCCTGTGCTGAGTTCCCGGGTCTGTACACCCGCTATGCCCATTATGAGGGGTTCCCACCATCCCTGTGCTGAGTTCCCGGGTCTGTACACCCGCTGTGCCCATTATGAGGGGTTCCCACCATCCCTGTGCTGAGTTCCCGGGTCTGTACACCCGCTATGCCCATTATGAGGGGTTCCCCCATCTGACATTCACCAAGCATTCACAGCAGGTGAATTATCCTGTTTCATGTGTTTACATGGTAGTGTTTGGTTCACCACTGGCAAATGCTTGGTGAAAGTCCCTTTCACTGCAATATTATTATCCCCCCCCCAAGTCTGGGAGGGTGTCAGTCACTGGACGACACACCAGCAGCTCTCCTATGGCTGAGTGTATTCTCCCCCCCCCCCCCCAATCGGGGTTCATCCTCCGGGATGTATACGGCAGACGATCGTCCCGCCGCCCGGCGATGTCCTGATGAAAAAAATAAACATGTTTTACGCAGGAAGGTGGGAACGGTGAGCCGGAGCCCCTCTCCTCCCCATCCATCCTGCGCCACGGGCCCTGGGCAGAGCACGCAGCGCAGAGATAAATATTTTAAATAGCAACACTCCGGTAACACGCGGTTCTGCCAGACAAGGAATAATTAGAAAATAAATTAAATTTTTTTTCCCCCTCTGCCCCCATTGGATGAAACAGATTAGCAAGGAAGAGAGTGCGGCGGGGACACAGCGCACCGCGCCGGCACAATCACAGCGACAGATAACACGCCGTCCGCCCGCTTGTGTCACTCCGAGCCGCGTTCATACATCTACGTGAAAGGCGCACGCGAGCTCGGAGGGCCGGTCGCACAGAAAAACGAGGGCGGAGCGACCGATAAGAATTCTTTGTAATGCCGGTGCAGCTTAAAGCTGAACCCCGGGCCAGAAACTAGGGTTCCTGTACAGCAGAGCTCAGGCTGGGGGAGGTAGAAGCAGCACAAAGAGCCAATCTGTTTAGCTGCACTGTGAGCAGCATGCTGATAGGAGAAGAAGGCAGGGTGACAGAGAGATGAGCTCATCAGGCTACTGCTTCTCCTTTCACTGTCCAATCATAGGCTGGGGGGAGGGACAAGACCTGTAAGCGTTACTGAACTGCAACACAGAAAAGACAGGGCTGTGCTTGAAGCATGCTTATAATAGGGCGGGGCACAGACGTGACCTCATTTCCTCCTTACTTGTCCAATCACAGGCTGGGGCGGGGCCTTAGACCATGCAGTATATTTTTAATGAAGTGGCGAGTTCTAGTACCTTGGAATCACGGGACTAGTTGAACAGAATTACATTTTTTATTAATCTCATTATAAGATGTCTTTTTAGTCCAAATAAAAAAAAAAAAATACTCTGCGCCCGTGTCTGGGCTTCTACTGCCGCTAAACGAGGCAAACAACAGGCCACATGCAGAAAAATGACGGCTTAAGGAAAATGTTCTCTCTACAGGCGGAGGACGGGCCGCCTGCTCTGCGGCACATTTACTAAACAAGCAGAAAAGATGGCGCTCGGCTCCGGTCACCTTCAACCCGTCACTCATTCATCGCATTTCACCCAAATAAAACACAGCGGAGATTTATGGTGACCCGGCGGCGGGTGCAGAAACGCATCAATCAGACGCGGGGCCTGCCACAGCGATCAACTCATGCCTCAAATATTCTAGTGTCCCCTGAAATAAAGCTGGTCCTCTGCTCTCCATTCTATACCCCGTTCACCATCTGTGCCCATCAACCGTCTCCACATATTATACCCTGGTCTCCACCATCTGTGCCACTCAACCCTCTCTCTATATTATACCCTGGTCTCCACCATCTGTGCCCATCAACCGTCTCCACATATTATACCCTGGTCTCCACCATCTGTGCCACTCAACCCTCTCTCTATATTATACCCTGGTCTCCACCATCTGTGCCCATCAACCGTCTCCACATATTATACCCTGGTCTCCACCATCTGTGCCACTCAACCCTCTCTCCATATTATACCCTGGTCTCCACCATCTGTGCCCATCAACCGTCTCCAGATATTATACCCTGGTCTTCACCATCTGTGACCATCAACCTGCTCTCTATATTATACCCTGGTCTCCACCATCTGTGCCGCTCAACCCTCTCTCCATATTATACCCTGGTCTCCACCATCTGTGACCATCAACCCTCTCTCCATATTATATCCTGGTCTCCACCATCTGTGCCGCTCAACCCTCTCTCCATATTATACCCTGGTCTCCACCATCTGTGACCATCAACCTGCTCTCTATATTATACCCTGGTCTCCACCATCTGTGACCATCAACCCTCTCTCCATATTATACCCTGGTCTCCACCATCTGTGCCGCTCAACCCTCTCTCCATATTATACCCTGGTCTCCACCATCTGTGCCGCTCAACCCTCTCTCCATATTATACCCTGGTCTCCACCATCTGTGACCATCAACCCTCTCTCCATATTATACCCTGGTCTCCACCATCTGTGCCGCTCAACCCTCTCTCCATATTATACCCTGGTCTCCACCATCTGTGCCGCTCAACCCTCTCTCCATATTATACCCTGGTCTCCACCATCTGTGACCATCAACCCTCTCTCCATATTATACCCTGGTCTCCACCATCTGTGCCGCTCAACCCTCTCTCCATATTATACCCTGGTCTCCACCATCTGTGACCATCAACCTGCTCTCTATATTATACCCTGGTCTCCACCATCTGTGACCATCAACCCTCTCTCCATATTATACCCTGGTCTCCACCATCTGTGACCATCAACCGTCTCCACATATTACCCTGGTCTTCACCATCTGTGACCATCAACCTTCTCTCTATATATTATACCCTGGTCTCCACCATCTGTGACCATCAACCGTCTCCACATATTACCCTGGTCTTCACCATCTGTGACCATCAACCTTCTCTCTATATATTATACTCTGGTCTCCACCATCTGTGCCCATCAACCGTCTCCACATATTATACCCTGGTCTCCACCATCTGTGACCATCAACCTGTTCTCTATATTATACCCTGGTCTCCACCATCTGTGACCATCAACCTGTTCTCTATATTATACCCTGGTCTCCACCATCTGTGACCATCAACCTGTTCTCTATATTATACCCTGGTCTCCACCATCTGTGACCATCAACCTGTTCTCTATATTATACCCTGGTTTCCACCATCTGTGCCCATCAACCCGCTCTCCATATTATACCCTTGTCTCAACTATCTGTGCCCATCAACTCTCTCCATATAAGACCCTGGGCTCCGCCATCTGTGTTCATCACCCTCTCTCCATATTATATTTGCATCTACCATCTGTACCCAACAACTTTCTCTCTGTACAATTTTCTTTGGGGTTAACCTCTCCCCTCACCCTCTCTTGGTATTATCTCTGGTGTCTCCTCTCCTTTCCCATTCTCTACTATCCCCAGTTTCTCCTTACCCCTCACCCTTCCTCAGTATCATCTCCAGGGGTGTCTCCTCTCCCCTCACCCTCTCTCTGTGTTATTCTGAGTAACTCCTCTCCCCTCACCATCTCTTAGAATTACCCCCTGTGTCTCCTCTTCCCTCACCCTATCTTAGTATTATCCCCGGTGTCTCCTCTCCCCTCACCCTCTCTTAGTATTATCCCCGGTGTCTCCTCTCCCCTCACCCTATCTTAGTATTATCCCTGGTGTCTCCTCTCCCCTCACCCTATCTTAGTATTATCCCCGGTGTCTCCTCTCCCCTCACCCTCACTTGATATTATCCCCGGTGTCTCCTCTCCCCTCTCTTAGTATTATCCCTGGTGTCTCCTCTCCCCTCACCCTCTCTTAGTATTATCCCCGATGTCTCCTCTCCCCTCACCCTCTCTTAGTATTATCCCCGGGGTCTCCTCTCCCCTCACCCTTTTTTAGTATTATCCCCGGGGTCTCCTCTCCCCTCACCCTCTCTTAGTATTATCCCCGGTGTCTCCTCTCCCCTCTCTTAGTATTATCCCTGGTGTCTCCTCTCCCCTCACCCTCTCTTAGTATTATCCCCGATGTCTCCTCTCCCCTCACCCTCTCTGAGTATTATCCCCGGTGTCTCCTCTCCCCTCACCCTCTCTCGGCTCCCTGGTCTCTTTCCAACCATCACATCTTCTCAATAATTTTCACTCCAGGTAACAATGTACTTTTCTGTCTTTCCATCAGGAATCTCAATCGTCTTGCCGGATTCAGACACCTGGTGCTCTGGATGTGACCCATCTTCTGTAGCCTGAGCGCCCATCGCTCTCTTCTCCTGCTAATGGCTCCTGACAACATTCATCAGAAAGTTCCTTCACGTTGTTCCTGTCTCCATCCTCCCGTCCCCGACCTATCAACCAAGCCATGATTCCCGAAAAGAAAACTTTGTCTCAGGAGTCTAAAAAGAGATTATTTAGTTGGCTAAAAAGAAGAGCTCTACATCCTGAGGACAATGATAGAGGAGGCTGTAACGGGAGTCACTTTGGACGGGGGGCTTGTGGAACCGAGCTTCTCCAGAGCTGGGATATCTGGAAGCTCCTTTCCCTACTATATGCTGAGAACACGTCAGATGTATAAAATAACGATAATCTGTGGAGGAGTTTCCTGTCACATTGATGTTCTGAGGAGCCAAAAAAGTCAGCAGAACTGTCAACTCTTCTTCAGCAGATAATATTACCACGGCAATAAATATGAAGACAGACAAAAACTAAGAAAGTCCTGAAAGAGGACCTATCAATGAGCACTTATGTGAAAAGACTCAGCAGGACCCGGCCACTCTCGGGTCATTGGGCTCCAAGAGAGGGACTCTGTTCTCATCGATTGAAGGGGTTCTAGGATCAGTTCCCTAATGCCGCGTACACACGACTGGACTCTGACGGTCTTTCCGACAGAGTTCCACTGAAAAGGACTTGCCTACACACGATCACACCAAAGTCCGATCGTTTAGAACGCGATGACGTACGACGGGATTAGAAAAATGAAGTTCAATAGCCAGTAGCCAATAGCTGCCCTTGTGTCATTTTTGGTCCGTCGGAGTAGCATACAGACGAACGGTTTTCTTGATAAGAATTCCATAGGAAAGTTTTGAAACTTGTTCTATTTCTAGGTCCGTCAGAATTTTCGAAAGAATAGGCCGGATGAAGCCCACACACGATCGGAATGTCTGACGGAATGATTCCGTCTGACCTTTACTGACGGAAAGTCTGGTCGTGTGTACTCGGCATTAGACCAGCATTTCTCAATTGACACCAATGATGGGGCACTATTCCTCCCACTGACACCAATGGTGGGACACTATTCCTCCCACTGACACCAATGATGAGACACTATTCCTCCCACTGACACCAATGGTGGGACACTATTCCTCCCACTGACACCAATGATGGGGCACTATTCCTCCCACTGACACCAATGGTGGGACACTATTCCTCCCACTGACACCAATGATGGGACACTATTCCTCCCACTGACACCAATGATGGGACACTATTCCTCCCACTGACACCAATGGTGGGACACTATTCCTCCCACTGACACCAATGATGGGACACTATTCCTCCCACTGACACCAATGATGGGACACTATTCCTCCCACTGACACCAATGATGGGACACTATTCCTTCCACTGACACCAATGGTGGGACACTATTCCTCCTACTGACACCAATGATAGGACACTAGTCCTCCCACTAATACCAATGATGGGGCACTTTTCCTCCAAATGATGCCCATGATGGGGCACTATTCACCCCACTGATACCAATGATGGGGCACTATTCCTCCCACTGATACCAATGATGGGACACTATTCCTCCCACTGACACCAATGATGGGGGACTAGTCCTCCCACTGATACCAAAGATGGGGCACTAGTCCTCCCACTGATACCAAAGATGGGGCACTAGTCCTCCCACTGATACCAATGATGGGGCACTATTCCTCCCAATGACACCAATGATGGGGCACTATTCCTCCCAATGACACCAATTGGGCACTATTCCTCCCAATGACACCAATGATGGGGCACTATTCCTCCCACTGACACCAATGATGGGGCACTATTCCTTCCACTGACACCAATGATGGGGCACTATTCCTCCCACTGACACCAATGATGGGGCACTATTCCTCCCACTGACACCAATGATGGGGCAATCTTCCACCTCCTCCTGACCACAGGCACTGTGCAATTTTTTTACTCCCACTGACAATGCGGCATTTTCTACCTTCACCGGCAACAATCCGGCCCCCCTAAAGTCTGAAGGACAACAAGCTGACCCTTTATGTAGGAACTTTGGAGACGCCGGCACTAGAATATGTGATTAAAGTGTCTAAGCAAAAAGATTCCCATTTTCAAAGCTCCTTAAATCTATAATATAACTTTGTAACAATTTTTGGAAAGACGACTAATCTGTAGACGAGGAGATCTGCTGAACCGGAATCTGGTGTCTGTGCTCACCCAGCTTTATTGGAAATCGTTGGGAGGAGCTGTGTCGGTGCCCCGCCCCCCAAATCTACTGGTCTGTTCATCCATAGGTCGGAAAGGAGCAGAAACCCGGGAGAGCGATTTTTGTTTTATTCACAGGAGGCGTGGCTGAGTGGAGGGCGCTGAATCTGTGACCCTCCAGCTGCTGCAGAACTACAAGTCCCAGGAGGCATTGCAAGGCTGACAGTTACAAGCATGACTCCCAAGGGCAGAGGCATGATGGGACTTGTAGTTCCACAAACAGGAGGGCCGCAGGCTGAGCGCCCCATGCAGGTGCCATAAATGGAATCTCAGCTCGGTGTACGGAGGGCCGTATACCTTCCCATGTGTCTCCCCTCCCCCATCTTCTCACACATCTGTCCCTCCCAGCTATAAATTATTCAAACTGATCAATATTTTACACGCGGATTCTTCTAATTATCTCCTCACACAGGAATCTTCCCGTGTGTCCCCATTTATCATCCCTCCCGAGTCTGCAGACCTCCTCCACATGGCAGGGAGAGACATGGGGGGGCAAGTGTACCCCTATGAACAGAGTCCCCTGAACCCCCATTTATCTGATGAGCCTATAAGATCACTGTGCACCTCGTGATGTCCTCGATCACTGTGCACCTCGTGATGTCATCGATCACTGTGCACCTCGTGATGTCATCGATCACTGTGCACCTCGTAATGTCATCGATCACTGTGCACCTCGTAATGTCATCGATCACTGTGCACCTCGTGATGTCATCGATCACTGTGCACCTCGTGATGTCATCGATCACTGTGCACCTCGTGATGTCATCGATTACTGTGCACCTCGTGATGTCATCGATTACTGTGCACCTCGTGATGTCATCATTCCTGGGGATGGAAACCGACACAAAACGGCCATTTCATTTAACTGACACTGAATTCTTCAGGGTAACTCCTCCCAGGACTGATAACTGACTCCTCCCAGGACTGATAACTGACTCCTCCCAGGACTGATAACTGACTCCTCCCAGGACTGATAACTGACTCCGCCCAGGACTGATAACTGACTCCTCCCAGGACTGATAACTGACTCCTCCCAGGACTGATAACTGACTCCTCCCAGGACTGATAACTGACTCCTCCCAGGACTGATAACTGACTCCTCCCAGGACTGATAACTGACTCCTCCCAGGACTGATAACTGACTCCTCCCAGGACTGATAACTGACTCCGCCCAGGACTGATAACTGACTCCGCCCAGGACTGATAACTGACTCCGCCCAGGACTGATAACTGAGGTCAAACAGATCCACATTCTGACTTCTGGGGAAAAGCTCCGCCTCTTATACCGGAACAGCCGTCCTTCAGCTCAACTCAGTGACTTTGCCTAGGCTGAGATGATGTCATCAGTCTGCTGCAGGCAGGAGGAGGCATTTCCTCAGTCTCCCCTCCCCCAGTGATCAGACTGTACATTGTAACTTTGTATAAGAAGGAGGCATTTCCTCAGTCTCCCTTCCCCAGTGATCAGACTGTACGTTGTAACTTTGTAGAAGGAGGAGGAAGCATTTCCTCAGTCTCCCCTCCCCCAGTGATCAGACTGTACATTGTAACTTTGTAGAAGGAGGAGGAGGAGTCATTTCCTCAGTCTCCCCTCCCCAGTGATCAGACTGTACATTGTAACTTTTTATAAGAAGGAGGCATTTCCTTAGTCTCCCTTCCCCCAGTGATCAGACTGTACATTGTAACTTTGTAGAAGGAGGGGGGAAGCATTTCCTCAGTCTCCCCTCCCCCAGTGATCAGACTGTACATTGTAACTTTGTAGAAGGAGGAGGAGGAGGAGGAGGAGGAGGCATTTCCTCAGTCTCCCCTCCCCCCAGTGATCAGACTGTACATTGTAACTTTGTAGAAGGAGGAGGAAGCATTTCCTCAGTCTCCCCTCTCCCAGTGATCAGACTGTACATTGTAATTTGTAGCAAGTCACAAGGTGACTCAGTCCAGGAAGTAGACGGTGACCCTAGATGATGCCTGAACAAAGATGGCGCTGTCCTTCCGGGGAGAAAAGCCAGATGGCATTGTCATTGGGGAGACCTATGAACTCTGTGGGGGGTAATAAATACCCGGAGGGGTCACGCCGATATATTTAAGATTCCGGGAACAATATATGGGTCGATGGGTCACTTTAAGGCGGCCTCGTCCATCTCCCGCCCCCCGGACTCGCCACCAAACCCCCCCGGGAGGGATGAGACGTTCCGTGCGCCCCGGATTATCTCCCTCGCCGAGTTGGCGGTGTGTGTGTGAGCGCGTGAGATATAAACAATATAATCCCTCCATACAAGACGCTAGACAAAGCGGGCTGCGAGCGGAGCCACGACTGGCGGTCCCATGCCCCGACTCCCCCCCCCAGCGTTCCCGTTAATGACGATCACATTAGCTCAGGTGTCTCTCCTAAATTGTCTAATTATGTCATCCCCTCTTGGCTGCCACGCCAACGCCGCACGCTCTTTATAGTAACACTTTGCAGAACGTGAAAAAAAAAAACACACATCGGCTCGCTCCTCGTCAGCGAACGCCCACCCCTCCTCTCCTGGCGCGCAGTCCCCCCCCCTCCCCCCCTTGCACGTGCCAGACGCTTTTCACCCTTCGCCCGCAATTCTGGAGGAATTTACGGGGCAGACGTGAAATGAAAAGACTAGGAATAAATAAATAAAAAAAAAAGGAGACAAAGGAAAAAATTATTTTGTGCGTTCTCTTTGCGCTTCCGACAATCCCATGGCGGGAACGCGCGGTTAGAAGCGGCCGAGAGTCTGGGGGGAAAAAAATTAAATTTCATTAAAAAAATGGCTGCCGCTGAGCGAGGTGAAGATTTTGCGGTTTAATGACAAGCATCCCTGCCCAGGAGATTACACAGCCAATGCAAAGCGTCTGCAGCGGCGAGCGCGGCGGGCTTAGCGGCATCCGGGCGCCTTCTCTTATCTCCTGCGCCCGGGAGAGGTCGGCGGTGGGGGGAAGGGAGGCCATGCGCGGCAGACATTCTGCGGATTAATCCCGCGTGAAATTCCCCGAAAAAAAAGGATTTCTCAGGAGCTTACACTTTAATCATCGCCGTCTATTTAAAAAAAAAGATGGCGGCTCTGCGGCCGGTTGTGTTTGGCGAGGGAACGCTGAGATTTGCGGTTCCACGAATGACGCGCTTTTGGAAAACGCAACGGAAAAATAAGAATTTTTTTTTTAGTTGTTTATTGGGTGGAGTTCATAGTGTGGGAAGCGACGTCGGGGGGAGATTTCCCCTCATTTCCTGTCTATGTGATCTCTGCAACTGGACAGGAAGTGCGGGAAAATTCACCATGATGGGGAATGCAGAGGTGGAAGCTCACCCCTCCCCCCCATCCAAAAAAAAAAAAAAAAATATTCTGAAGAGCGCTCCACTTTTTAAGCCCCGTTCATTTTTTTTTTCCGTGCGTTTTAAAGCGAAACGCATAAGGGAGCTCATTCATTACAAAGGGCAAAATAGCGACATTATAACCACTTCAAGACCCCAATACATACATACAGTGGGGGGGGGGGGGGGGTAAGGATTTCATGCAGATTGTGTATGTTTACCCCTTACAAAGAAATGAAGGGTCTTTTATTATCAATGTATTTTATATGATAGAGACAGAATATCAACCAAAAATCCAGAAAAAACACACAATACAAACGTTATAAATGGAGTTGCAGTTCAGTGAGCAAAATAAGTAGACATGTGCAATCCGTTTAGTTCCGAATTAGTTTTTTTTAACGATTTTTTGACAAATTCTTTAATTCCGAAATCTCCGCATTTTTCAATTTCCGAAATTTCTGAATTTTCGATTTTTGGAAAATTCTAAATTTCGGAAATTCGAAATTCGGAAATTCGAAAATTCGGAAATTTCGTAAAATTTAAAGATTCAAAAATTTGGAAATTTGAAAATCCAAGAATAAGAACGAATCTGAACATTCAAAAACACGAAAATCTGAAATAATAACTAACCAATAATCAATATTAAATTATGGGTATTGGAATTTCCTTTCAAATTTGGCTGTTTATGAACGTGACGAGTACGAATTTATCCGAAGTTACGAACTGAAATAACAAATGCCGCATCTAAACGAATGTAACGTAACGATCTAATAATAATAAATAATAATTATAAAACCTTTTGATTATTATTAATTTGTTCCATTCCACTTGTTTCCAATAGTTCAGTGAGTAAAATAAGTATTTGATTCCCTACCAACCAACAATAATTCTCCCCCCACAGACTGGCTCCAGTAGGTGCTCATGTGGTACACAGATTAGTCCTGTCAATGTAAGAAGGTTCTCCTAACGACAACTCAGTATGTGTATAAAAGACACCTGTCCACAGAATCTCTTTCTTCCATCCAAACCTCACCATCATGGGGAAGACCAAAGATCTGTCAGAGGACATCGGGGACAAGACTGTAGACCTGCACAAGGCTGGAATGGGCTACAAGACCATCAGCAAGAAGCTTGGTGAGAAGGAGACAACTGTTGGAGCGATTATTGGCAAATGGAAGAAATACAAAATAAATATCAATCGCCCTCGGTCTGGAGCTCCATGCAAGATTTCTCCTCATGGGGTGAGGATGGTCATGAGAAAAGTGAGGGATCCGCCCAGAACTACACGGGAGGACCTTGTGAATGATCTCAAGGCAGTTGGGGCCACAGTCACCAAACACACCATTGGTAACACAATACACCGCCATGGACTGAAGTCCTGTAGCGTCCGCAAGGTCCCACTCCTCGAGAAGGCACATGTACAGTCATGCCAATGAACATCTAAATGATTCAGAGAAGGATTGGGGGAAAGTGCTGTGGTCAGATGAGACCAAAATTGAGCTCTTTGACATTACCTCGACTCGCCGTGTTTGGAGGAAGAAAAATGCTGACTATGACCCTAAGAACACCATCCCTACAGTCAAGCACCGAGGTGGAAACATGATGCTTTGGGGCTGTTTTTCTGCTAAAGGTCCAGGCCGACTTTGCCGCATTGAGGGGCCAATGGACGGGGCCATGTATTGTAAAATCTTGGAGGAGAACCTTCTTCCCTCAGCCAGAACACTGAAGATGGGTCGTGGATGGGTCTTCCAGCATGACAATGACCCAAAACATGATGCTAAGGCAAGAATGAAATGGCTCACGAAGAAGCGCATTAAGGTCATGGAGTGGCCTAGCCAGTCTCCAGACATTAATCCTATAGAAAATTTATGGAGGGAGCTGAAACTTTGAATTGCCAAGCAACAGCTAAAAAAAACAAACTTAAGGATTTAGAAAAGATCTGTAAAGAAGAGTGGACCAAAATGTGTGCAAACCTGGTAACCAAACCTGGGACCTGCTACAGGACGTGGTTGGAAAATGCGGTTATGCTACAGGGGGGTGATTGGAGACTGGGGACATCATATAGGAGGTGGTTGGAGACAGGAGACACAGTAC
Organism: Lithobates septentrionalis; assembly: GCA_037952835.1. NCBI lineage: Eukaryota > Metazoa > Chordata > Amphibia > Anura > Ranidae > Lithobates > Lithobates septentrionalis. The sequence continues at coordinate 13,221 of JBBDGP010004748.1, read as the reverse complement.
TGGATGTGGTTGGATACTGGGGACATGCTACAAGTGGTGGTTGAAGAGTGGAGACATGCTACAGGACATAGTTGGGGACTGGGGATATCCTACAGAAGGTGATTTGAGACTGGGGACATCCAACAAGACAAGGTTGGTGACTGGGGACATACTACAGGACATGGTTGGTGACTGGGGCCATGCTACAGGAAGTGGTTGGAAATTAGAAACATGTTACAGGAGGTGGTTGGAGACTAGGGATTTGCTGCAGGATGTACTGTAGTTGGTGACTGGGGACATTCTAAAGGAGGTCTTTGGAGACATGGGACATAATACAGAAGGTGATTGGAGACTGGGGACACGCTACAGGACGTGATTGGAAACAGGGGCCATAGTACAGGACGTGGTTAGAGACGTGCTAAAATAGGCGATTGGAGAATGAGGACATGATGCAGGATGTGATTGAAGACTGGGGACATCCTGCAGGAGGTAGTTGAAGACTGGGGACATCCTGCAGGAGGTAGTTGAAGACTGGGAAGATCCCACAGGAGGGGGGTTGGAGATTGGGGACCTTCTACAGGAGGTGGTTGGGGACTGGGGATATCCTACAGAAGGTGATTTGAGACTGGGGACATCCAATAAGACAAGGTTGGTGACTGGGGACATACTACAGGACATGGTTGGTGACTGGGGCCATGCTACAGGAAGTGGTTGGAAATTGGAAACATGTTACAGGAGGTGGTTGGAGACTAGGGATATGCTGCAGGATGTACTGTAGTTGGCGACTAGGGACATTCTAAAGGAGGTCTTTGGAGACATGGGACATAATACAGAAGGTGATTGGAGACTGGGGACACGCTACAGGACGTGATTGGAAACAGGGGCCATAGTACAGGACGTGATTGGAAACAGGGGCCATAGTACAGGACGTGATTGGAAACAGGGGCCATAGTACAGGACGTGGTTAGAGACATGCTAAAATAGGCGATTGGAGAATGAGGACATGGTGCAGGATGTGATTGAAGCCTGGGAACATCCTGCAGGAGGTAGTTGAAGACTGGGGACATCCTGCAGGAGGTAGTTGAAGACTGGGAAGATCCCACAGGAGGGGGTTGGAGATTGGGGACCTTCTACAGGAGTGGGTTGACAGGGGACATCCTAAAGGAGGTCTTTGGAAACCAGGGACATGCTACAGAAGGTGGTTGGAGACTTTGGACATGCTACAGGACCTGCTAGAACAACTGGGAACATGCTACAGGGTATAATTGGAGCCTGGGAACATCCCACAGGAGGTTGTTGAAGACTGGGAACATGCTACAGAAGGTGGTTCGAAAATGGGAACATGTTACAAAAGGTGGTTAAAGACATCCTACAGGAGTTGGTTGTAGACTGGGGACATGCTACAGGAAGTAGTTGGAAATCTGGGACATGGTGCAGGAGGTGTTTGGAGACTGGGGACATGCAACAAGACATGGTTGGAGACTGGGGACACACTACAGGATATGCTGTAGTTGGAGGCTGAAGACATGCTACGAGAAGAGTTTGAAGACTGGTGTAGGAGAGACCACATGCACATTACAAGGAAATGTCAGAGCTTCCATTACAGTCTCTTTACAACTCTGGGCTCCCCACAGTCCTCTTAAAAAATTACCAGCGGCACATTTTATATTCCTGCCAGCAAGATCCTGTACAAAAAAGGTCGGGAAAAGAGATCACACGGCACATAAATAGTACAGATGTGTGAGAGAAACTGAAACCAGTTTAATAAATATTTTCCTTTACTGTCCCTAAGTGAACCTAGACAAGGAAAACACAGACCGCTGTCTGCTGAGGCCCGAGGGCCGCACATTAAGTACCAAAGGGTCGCAGGATGGGGATCGGGGGCTCTAAGGAACCATTTGGGCACAACGAAATTGCTGCATCCGAGGCAACCAGAAGACCCCATGTTGCATTCTCAGGCTAACAGGATTGCAAAGTGTAGGATCCTCCTGAAAGCCCAGGTGTACGAGGCCCAACAACCATGGAGTCTACGGCGCGGCGCGTCATGTGACTTATCAGCATGGAGCAGATGTTGGCGGTTTTATCTCCCGTGACAGCGAAGGAGTTACTCCGTGTCATTACATTCCGTTGCTAGGAAGCGCATCACCCTGAAACACAAGCCGGAGGGGATAATAAGCAGCTCCCTCTCGTTCTCCACTCCGGCGATGAAGTGGTCGTTGAGATTTTGCACGCATCGCACTAATCTAGGATCTGCTATTTATGTGCCACAAATTAGACATTGGCGGATAAATTTAGCCAGCCACCTGTGAGTCACGTGACCAGAAGGGGGCGGGAGGGCCGGCCCACGTGTCACCCTGGCACGCGTCAGACAGAGTCTCAGCTCTGCCGCCGTAGGGTGCTCGGAAATTGGGGGGCTCTACCATCAATAGTGCGCATTGGGAGGGTGTTTTTTTGAGTGGATACATTTGTATTTGTGTGATACCCCTCACCCATGACAACGGGGCCATCTCCTTATCAGGCCAAGTGAGGAGGACGAAAGGACGAAGCGTTCTCCTGACCTTCACAGCCATTAACCTTCCTTAACCTCAATTATGGCTCCATCAACACTTCTTCCGATTCACTTCACCGCTATTCTTTGTAAGAATACCAACATCACGCAGAGCACGGCTCAACAACTCGGGTCAATGACCCAACCGCGGCCAATGTTCCTCATCCTTTGTCCAATCCCAGACCATGGAGACATCCATGCATCTCACAGACAAGAATCTCTCCGTGTCTCGTCAGTTCTGAACAATCAAACTTCTACAAACACTTCCATCCCCCATCCCGCCATCTACCGCCAACAATGTCCCTTGATCTTCTAGAGGTGCCCAATGTTCAATGGAACGTATCTTCTCGGGCCCCAACGAAGCATCATGGCAGGTTGGGGACAATGTCTTGGTGAACCAATCGTACCATCAACAAGACCAACAGTCTCCCCAACGCCATTCCTCTTTCCACCCAACATCTGCAGCCATTACAAAGTTACATGATGGTGTCACCTTCCAATAGATTCTACGTAATCTAGAATACACAAAAAATTTGAGTTCAGCTGTGACGGAGAGACTTTCAATATGGAGTTGTGGGAGGGGCAGAGACACAAACTAGTTCAGAAAAATTCTCACCATTGTGGGAGGGGCAGAGACACAAACTAGTTCAGAAAAATTCTCACCATTGTGGGAGGGGCAGAGACACAAACTACTTCAGAAAAATTCTCACCATTGTGGGAGGGGCAGAGGCACAAACTACTGCGGGGAAATCTCACCATTGTGGGAAGGGCAGAGACACAAACTACTGCAGGAAATCTCCCCATTGTGGGAGAGACAGAGACACAAACTACTGGAGGAAATCTCACCATTGTGGGAGGGGCAGAGACACAAACTACTGCAGGAAATCTCACTATTGTGGGAGGGGCAGAGACACAAACTACTTCAGAAAAATCTCACTATTGTGGGAGGGGCAGAGGCACAAACTACTGCAGGAAATCTCACCATTGTGGGAGGGGCAGAGACACAAACTACTTCAGAAAAATTTCACTATTGTGGGAGGGGCAGAGGCACAAACTACTGCAGGAAATCTCACCATTGTGGGAGGGGCAGAGACACAAACTACTGCAGGAAATCTCCCCATTGTGGGAGAGGCAGAGACACAAACTACTGGAGGAAATCTCACCATTGTGGGAGGGGCAGAGACACAAACTACTGCAGGAAATCTCACTATTGTGGGAGGGGCAGAGACACAAACTACTTCAGAAAAATCTCACTATTGTGGGAGGGGCAGAGGCACAAACTACTGGAGGAAATCTCACCATTGTGGGAGGGGCAGAGACACAAACTACTTCAGAAAAATCTCACCATTGTGGGAGGGGCAGAGACACAAACTACTGCAGGAAATCTCATCATTGTAGGAGGGTCAGAGACACAAACTACTGCAGGAAATCTCATCATTGTAGGAGGGTCAGAGACACCGATTCCTGTAAGGGAGCTCACCATTGTGGGAGGGGCAGAGACACAAATTACTTAAAGTGTTTGTTAACCCCCCCCAAAAAAATGGGTCCTGTTCCTTTAAAGCATGTTATATGACACAGTGCTTGTCCTGTGTCATTTGGCTCCCTGCAACGCCTAAAAAACCTGGCTGATCCTGCCAATTTCTCCCCACCCCTCTGTAAACTGACCAAGGTGTATCATGGCTGCTGAGCCTGACACTGTGGTCCGTTTACATGGCCTCTGTCATCTGCAGCTCTCCTCTCTGCTCTTGTGTCCTCCTCCCCCTCCCCTCTCTGTCTGTGTGTGAGCTGCCCCTCCCCCCTCCTGCTGCTCTCATAACACTAACCTGTATACACCATCAGCACTGCCTCCCAATGCATTGTCCCACACTGTGAATGATTTATAAATATAACTGCTGTAAATACCTCATTTGGGAGCCGAGATTGCGATCACATGACCAGCCAGCTCTCTCTTCCTCCCCTCCAGACTGATGTCAGCAGGGGGATTTCAGCCTCGCCCACTGCATCTCTCAGAGGAGAAAAGGAGAAAGCTGCCTGGTCATGTGATCGCAATCTCAGCGGTGAAATGAGGTATTTGCAGCATTTATTTTTATAAATCACACACAGAGGGGGTCACTACAATAGGAGGCAGTGCTGATGGTGTATACAGGTTAGAGTGGCTTAACAACCATTTTAAGGAAATCTCACCATTGTGGGAGGGGCAAAGACGCAGCATTTTATGGCTTTTTGCAATTTTTTAATTTTTTTTTTAACTCTTATATTTTATTATATCTGAGGTTTCCGTGTCAAAGTTTTATGAACTGGAGAATAAGTGAGCCCCCCCCAATTTCCAGTGGGGGAAGTGACATGACAGTTATTTTAGCAATTTTCGCAAACAGTTCATGGATCACCGCCACTACAGAATAAGATATTCATAAGAAAGCTTAATCCAACATTATATCAGAAATAGAGACCCCCAATGCAATGCACAAAATGGCCCCTCATTGTCGTCGCCCCCCCCCCTGCGCTGTATAATGTACCTTCTGTGCAATGAGCCAATAGCACGAGCAGATCTGATCTAATAAACCCCGGTGAGGACGGGCGGCTACGGCACAGCGAGATCTGCAAAGATAGGAAATGCTGGGATTTGCTGTTATCTCTCCCGACACCTCCAATCTGTCCACTAGGTGAAGCTTATCAGCCAATCACAGCTTGCCGCCTGTCTGATTAATGGCGTGTCCGCAGAGAAGCGTGCAGACAGACAAGGTGTGCCAAGGTCTGAGCAGATTACAAACACACAGCCCAGCGAGGCGACAGCCCCAACCGGGGCGAAAACAAATATACCCGGTACAGCCAGAGGGGCCGAGACCAGCGCAGCACCGCGACTTCCCTCTAAGCTTCCTAATCCCCACATCTGTACTGTGAGCGTATAGAAAGTGACACAAAAAAAAAAAGACTTAAAGGACAACTACACCCAAACTGAATTTAATATTCTCCGTCGGCAGAAAGATGTTGGACCACCTGATCGATACTTCTACAGCTAAGACTCCAGAGGTCAGATTTCCCCGCAGTAGTTTTTGTCTCTGCCCCTCCCACAATGGTGACATTTCCCCACAGCAGTTTGTGTCTCTGCCCCTCCCACAATGAGGAGATTTACTGCAGTAGTTTTTGTCTCTGCCCCTCCCACAATGGTGACATTTCCCCACAGCAGTTTGTGTCTCTGCCCCTCCCACAATGAGGAGATTTACTGCAGTAGTTTTTGTCTCTGCCCCTCCCACAATGGTGACATTTCCCCACAGCAGTTTGTGTCTCTGCCCCTCCCACAATGAGGAGATTTCCTGCAGTAGTTTGTGTCTCTGCCCGTCCCACAATGAGGAGATTTCCTGCAGTAGTTTGTGTCTCTGCCCCTCCCACAATGAGGAGATTTCCTGCAGTAGTTTGTGTCTCTGCCCCTCCCACAATGAGGAGATTTCCTGCAGTAGTTTGTGTCTCTGCCCCTCCCACAATGAGGAGATTTCCTGCAGTAGTTTGTTTCTCTGTCCCTCCCACAATGGTGAGATTTCCCGCAGTAGTTTGTGTCTCTGCCCCTCCCACAATGATGAGATTTCCTGCAGTAGTTTGTGTCTCTGCCCCTCCCACAATGAGGAGATTTCCTGCAGTAGTTTGTGTCTCTGCCCCTCCCACAATGAGGAGATTTCCTGCAGTAGTTTGTGTCTCTGCCCCTCCCACAATGGTGAGATTTCCTGCAGTAGTTTGTGTCTCTGCCCCTCCCACAATGGGGAGATTTCCCGCAGTAGTTTGTGTCTCTGCCCCTCCCACAATGATGAGATTTCCTGCAGTAGTTTGTGTCTCTGCCCCTCCCACAATGGTGAGATTTCCTGCAGTAGTTTGTGTCTCTGCCCGTCCCATAATGAGGAGATTTCCTGCAGTAGTTTGTGTCTCTGCCCCTCCCACAATGATGAGATTTCCCTGCAGAAGGGTATGATGGTGGGCAGTTTGTATAGGATAATATGGTGGCTGGGTATTAGCGATGAACTGGTCTGGGAATATCTAAAGGAACTTGGGATTCTATTGGGCAGATCTCCCCTCAGCACGGCGCCCCCAAGGGGCCAACACTGGTTTCCTTTTTTCCAGCAACCATACAAAGCTGACAAAGAATTTTAGAGTGGAGTTTCCTTTTTTTAAGGAAGTCCTCCGCCTCGATTTTACTTTCTTGCAGTTTTCGCTCAACCTACCGCCCCGCCACTTCCGTCTGTGCTTTTCATCCTCGTCTCTTTCCTCTCCAGCAGAGGTGTTTATCCCCATTACCTTACTTTACTCCGGTTACAGCCAATTCTTGTGCGGAGGGCACGACGGAAACAAAGTCGCCTCTCTGAAAATCGCGCCCGATCTGCAGACAGGAGGACGGCGGGAAGGCGACGGGTGAAGAACAAATCGCAGGAGGGCGCGTAGGTGGTGGAGAGGTTCCGGTGACCTGAAGGTGGGAGGGGCCCCATTTATAGCACAATAGACGAAGGGGACACAATGATATTTCAGCTCTTATTATTATTTGCCCCCCCCCCCCACAATTATTGATCTCCGCCGCGCTCGTTTGACGGCTTTGAGGGTCTTTCACTGAAGCGTGATTAGATGTGCTGCGATTAATCTCTCCGGAGGAAAAACACGGCGAGATTAAATAAGATTAATCACCCAGGTGGAGGAAAAGAAGGAATAAGCTTGTCCATCGCGGCTCGCTGGAAACCGCTACAAAGTGGGCGACAAATTGCGGGGGATCACACAAGCGGAAAAACGCCACAACGCCGCAGAAAAGAGCGTCAATTTGATATCGTTTTATAGACCTACGTTTAGAAAGGAGGGCGGGTGGGATGTTGAGTCACCCCCAGCTCTCCAGCTTCCCCCTGCCTTTTAGGGCGCGTTTTTTTTCCCCCGCGCGACGCGTTTTAGGGGCAGCCCATTCATTTCAATGGGCTGGCCTATGAGCGTCAAACTCGCAACATTTTTTCAAATCGCGTAGCACCAAAATGCAGGTTTAATTCGTTTTTTGCAGGCACAAACGCACGGTTTTCTAGATGTGTGAGGGGGGGTACCATTAAGAATTAATAGCGCCTGCGTACGCCTGCATTGCGTTTTTGTGAACTGCAAGAAAACGTGCAACTTTGCAAGTCCTCAAGTCTCATCTCAAAGTTCAACTGATGTGCCGTGGAAGATGGGACATTAATATATAGAGGACAAGGAGGAGTGGGGCGGTACTGGGAGCCAATCAGGTTGCGCTGCATGCACATGTGCTGACAGGAGGAGAGATCAGAGTTCATGACCTTTTCAGGGTGTTGCCCGTCCTTCAGCAGCCAGTGGGCGGGAACGCGACACAACTTTATTGCTTAATTCTGTTAAAGAACGTGGTGTCACCTTTTTGTGCCGTACAAAAATTCCCGTACACGTCAGGCTTGCTCCTCTAAATAGGCTCCACCCACTGCAGGCTCCCTGTAGAAAACTACAGGAGGGGGTGGAGACTAGATCATTCACCCTGCAATAGGAGAGAGAGAGAGAGCAGAGCTGTGGGAGGGGACAGGCAGGCTCCACCCACTATAGAAAATGACAGGAGGGGGCGGAGACTAGATCGGTCACCCTGCAAAAAGGAGAGAGAGCAGAGCTGTGGGAGGGGACAAGCAGGCCCCACCCACTATAGAAAATGACAGGAGGGGGCGGAGACTAGATCATTCACCCTGCAATAGGAGAGAGAGAGAGAGCAGAGCTGTGGGAGGGGACAGGCAGGCTCCACCCACTATAGAAAATGACAGGAGGGGGCGGAGACAAGATCGGTCACCCTGCAAAAGGAGAGAGAGAAAGCAGGGCGGGAGGGGTCAAGCAGGCCCCACCCACTACAGGCTCCCTGCAGAAAACTACTGGAGGGGGCGGAGACAAAACCAGTCACCCTGCACAAGGAGAGGAAGGGAGGGAGAGAGAGAGAGAGAGAGAGAGAGAGAGAGAGAGAGAGAGAGAGAGAGAGAGAGAGAGAGAGAGAGAGAGAGAAGCTGTAGGAGGGGCCAGCAGGCTCCACCCACTACAGGCTACCTGTAGAAAACTACAGGAGGGGGAGGAGACAAAACCAGTCCCCCTGCACAAGGAGAAGGAGAGAGAGAAAAGAGCTGTGGGAGGGGCCCAGCAGCCTCCACCCACCAAAGGCTCCCTGCAGAAAACTACAGGAGGGGCGTGGACAAGACCAGCCCCCCTGCACAAGGAGAGAGAGCAGAGCTGTGGGAGGGGACAAGCAGGCTCCACCCACTGCAGGCTACCTGTAGAAAACTACAGGAGGGGGCGGAGATAAGACCAGTCACCCTGCACAAGGAGAGAGAGCAGCAGTGGGCGGTCTTTATTACAGGAAGTCTCACACTGGATTACTGCACAGATCTGGAAGAAATACACAAAGTACAGTCGCTTCTCTAGGGCAGGATCGCACGCATGCATCTGAAAAACGCACGTAACGTCACTGAGTGGAGCTCAAGGAACATCGGTCTGCTGCTGCAGCCTCTCACCTTGTGACTTGCTACAAAGTTACAATGTTGCAGGCTGATCCCTGGGGGAGACTCAGGAAATGCTACCTGCAGCAGACTGATGACATCATCTTAGCCTAGGCAAAGTTACTATGTTGCAGTCCGATCACAGGGGGGGGGGGGGGGGGGACTGAGGAAAAGCTTTGTCCTGCCTGCAGCAAACTAATGACATCTCAGGCTAGGCAAAGTTACTATGTTGCAGTCCGATCACTGGGGGGGGGGGGCGGGGGGACTGAGGAAATGCTTTGTCCTGCCTGCAGCAGACTGATGACGTCTCAGCCCAGGCAAAGTCACCGAGTGGAGGCCATGGACGGCGTTTTAATTCTGAAAAAGGTCCACTTTAATGTCTGCCGATTTGGCGCTCTCCCGTTTACAGAGCAATGAGGCGATCGGAGGATTTCCGCGATTTTGGCGTCTCCGTTATCCGGCTACTTTAATTAGGTGACAATAATGAGATTCCGCAATCGGCAAACAATATCCTCAGACAGGAGCAATCTTTGGAAATTTGCGCGATTATGTCCCCCTGGCTTGTCACCGGCCCCTCGAAGGCGCGTCACCAGCCCATCGGAGTACGGCGTTCGCCCCCCCCCCCCCCGGACATCCTCCTCGCAACCAGTGATTTAGTGCTAATCAAAAAGATTATAGCAACATGCGCACCCCCCCCCCACCCCCCACCCCCCCATCAGCCAGAAGAGTTTCCTCCGGGGTCCACAAAGTCCAATCAAGATCCGTCGCCGTCCCCGGGAACATGGCAGCCTGTCGCAGGGCGCCATTCGCCAGTGAGGACCGCCACCAGCGCTGAACGCACATTAATCACCACCCGGGGGGACAGGTCCCAGGCTGATTCATTTGTCAGCTCTTGCTCCACAGAACTTATCCTGGGCACATTAGCATCTCATTTGCATGTCATTAGCGTAGGGAGCGCTGAGAGGAGCGCAGGGGGGGGGGGGGTGTTCGCGGGACGCCGCGCATCCTGAGGGAGAAGCTTCATTGGGTGAGGAAGAGGAGGCGGCGGCATTGTAAACCCATCCATCGGCTTGGAGCAAAAGATGGAACTCAAATGATTGGGAACTATAAGTGACAGCAAGCCCTGCCTGTCCTCAGAGCCGCATCGAGACTTGTGACTCCCCCGCAGTGCTCCAAACTTTCCCACCTCAATGGTGCCAACCACGGGTCTGCCCCCCGGGCAACCGCCACCGACCGATAATCTGAGGAATTCTCTGCCGGATCACTGAACATAACATCATATGAATTACATCCGTCTCAGTACCAGAGGAGCTTACACTCTAATGTCCCCTCCCCCCCCCCACAGTCACACACTATTATTATTATACATTTATATAGCTCTGACATATACCACAGCGCTGTACAGAGAACACTGAGCCATTCACATCAGTCTCTGTACCAAAGGAGCTTACACTCTAATGCCCCCTCCCCCACAGTCACACACTATTATCATTATACATTTATATATACAGTGCCTTGAAAAAGTATTCATACCCCTTTAAATTGTCTACATTTTGTCATGTTACAACCAAAAAACGTAAATGTATTTTATTGGGATTTTATGTGATGGACCAACACAAAGTGGCACATAATTGTGAAGTGGAAGGAAAATTATAAATGATACAAATAAATATGTGAAAAGTGTGTGTGGGAGGGGGCATTTGTATTCAGCCCCCTTTACTCTGATAACTAAAATCTAGTGGAACCAATTGCCTTCAGAAGTCACCTAATTAGTAAATAGTGTCCACCTGTGTGTAATTTAATCTCAGTATAAATACAGCTGTTCTGTGAAGCCCTCAGAGGTGTGTTAGAGAACCTTAGTGAACAAACAGCATCATGAAGGCCAAGGAACACACCGGACAGGTCCGGGATAAAGTTGTGGAGAAGTATAAAGCAGGGTTAGGTTATAAAAAAAATCTCCCAAGCTTTGAACATCTCACGGAGCTCTGTTCAATCCATCATCGGAAAATGGAAAGAGTATGGCACAACTGCAAACCTACCAAGACATGGCCGTCCACCTAAACTGACCGGCCGGGCAAGGAGAGCATTCATCAGAGAAGAGCCAAGAGGTCCATGGTAACTCTGGAGGAGCTGCAGAGATCCACAGCTCAGGTGGGAGAATCTGTCCACAGGACAACTATTAGTCGTGTTCTCCACAAATCTGCCCTTTATGGAAGAGTGACAAGAAGAAAGACATTGGTGAAAGAAAGTCATAAGAAGTCCTGTTTGTAGTTTGTGAGAAGCCATGTGGAGGACACAGCAAACATGTGGAAGAAGGTGATCTGGTCAGATGAGACCAAAATTCAACTTTGTCCTAAAAGTAAAACACTATGTGTGGGGAAAACTAACACTGCACATCACCCTGAACACACCATCCCCACCCGTGAAACATGGTGGTGGCAGCATCATGTGGTGGGGATGCTTTTCTCAGCAGGGACAGGGAAGCTGGTCAGAGTTGATGGGAAGATGGATGGAGACAAATACAGGACAATCTTAAAAGAAAACCTGTTAGAGTCTGCAAAAGACTTGAGACTGGGGGGAAGGTTCACCTTCCAGCAGGACAACGACCCAAACATCCAGCCAGAGCTACAATGGAATGGTTTAGATCAAAGCATATTCATGTGTTAGAATGGCCCAGTCACAGTCCAGACCTAAATCACATTGAGAATCTGTGGCAAGACTTGAAAATTGCTGTTCACAGACGCTCTCCGTCCAATCTGACAGAGCTTGAGATATTTTACAAAGAAGAAGAATGGGCAGAAATGTCCCTCTCTAGATGGCAAAGCTGGTAGAGACATCCCCAAAAAGACTTGCAGAGAAAGGGGGTTCTACAAAGTATTGACTCCGGGGGGCGCCATACAAATGTACCCCCCACACTTTTCACATATTTATTTGTAAAGAAAAATGAAAACCATTTATCATTTTCTTCCACTTCACAATTATGTGACACTTTCTGTTGGTCCATCGCATAAAATCCCAATAAAATACATTTATGTTTTTGGTTGTAACATGACAACATGTGGAGAATTTCAAGGGGTATGAATACTTTTTCAAGGCACTGTAGCTCTGACATATACCGCAGTGCTGTGCAGAGAACACTGAGCCAGTCACATCGGTCTCTGTACCAGAAGAGCTTACACTCTAATATCCCCCCCCCCCCCCACAGTCACACACTATTATTATACATTTATATAGCTCTGACATATACCGCAGTGCTGTACAGAGACATTGTAACATTTGTCTGCATCAGAGGAGCTCTGAAGGTGATACAATGTTGCAGAATGTCGCCGTAGTACGCCGTGTCAATGTTGCTCTCATTGGTTGGTGCCCGCCCCCTCCTGTCCTCTATAAGGCTCTATAGAATTAGCACAGAAGTCATCTCTGACCCCCCCAGCTGTCTCCGCCCGTCACCCCCCCCCCCATATACATTACCGCCAACACAGCAAAGATTATCTATAACCTGGAGACGTTCGGGAGCCGCGGGGTCTTAAAGTGGACCTGTCACTGCAGTGCAGATCAGTCCAACGTAAAGGAGGAGGCGGAACCTCCACAGCAAGCAATATGCAAATATCGACTTTGCTCCGAGTCACAGCTCGGACACGCCCACCGTCCCAGAGTGCATTGCACACATCCGGCTCTTGAGACGCCACATTCAATCCACTGACATATTCTCACATCTTTGCTATAATGACAAACTGTGTGTCAAAGTCTGCCAGGGTGTCACCAGAACAGGAAGTGAGGGAGAATCCAGCTAATGGGTCTGTTCGATTATTCAGTTACGGGCCGAAGCTTTTCAATCAGGACGACTTCCCATCCCCCCCCCCCACTCAAAAGTCTCACTCCTCTCTGCTTCATTATCTCCAAATCTATCCTCACGCTATAACACGCAATGGCACGCAATGGCACGCATCCACGCATACACACGTTTTTGGTTTTTTTCGTACTATATATATAAGGCAGTCCATTTGTATCAAAGTAGCTTAAGTACCTTTTCTGAGTGTCGAGTTTTGCGCATTTTTTTAACCCCGCCTTTTGCCGCATTCCGACACTTTTGGGGCACCACAAGCGCTATTTTGCATGTTTTATGTGAACGCGCGCAAAATTGCGCAATAGTTTGAATGCAGCCTCAGGCCCCGTTCACAACTGAGCAATTCAGGAAGC
>JBBDGP010004747.1:415000-447736 GCA_037952835.1 Lithobates septentrionalis | reverse complement strand
GGATGGGGATGAGGGATGGGGGATGTGGGATGGGGATGGGGGATTAGGGATGGGGGATGAGGGATGGGGGATGAGGGATGGGGGATGAGGGATGGGGATGGGGGATTAGGGATGGGGGATGAGGGATGAGGGATGTGGGATGGGGATGGGGGATTAGGGATGGGGGATGAGGGATGGGGGATGAGGGATGGGGGATGAGGGATGGGGGATGTGGGATGAGGGATGGGGGATGTGGGATGGGGGATGAGGGATGGGGGATGGGGGATGAGGGATGGGGGATGTGGGATGAGGGATGGGGGATGTGGGATGGGGGATGAGGGATGGGGGATGGGGGATGAGGGATGTGGGATGGGGGATGAGGGATGGGGGATGAGGGATGGGGGATGTGGGATGGGGGATGAGGGATGGGGGATGTGGGATGTGGGATGTGGGATGAGGGATGGGGGATGAGGGATGGGGGATGAGGGATGAGGGATGGGGGATGAGGAATGGGGGATGTGGGATGGGGATGGGTAATGATGGATGGGGGATGGGGGATGAGGAATGGGGGATGTGGGATGAGGGATGGGGGATGAGGGATGGGGGATGAGGGATGAGGGATGGGGGATGAGGGATGGGGATGAGGAATGGGGGATGGGGGATGAGGAATGGGGGATGTGGGATGGGGATGGGTAATGATGGATGGGGGATGGGGGATGAGGAATGGGGGATGTGGGATGAGGGATGGGGGATGAGGGATGGGGATGAGGGATGAGGGATGGGGGATGAGGGATGGGGGATGAGGAATGGGGGATGGGGGATGAGGAATGGGGGATGTGGGATGGGGATGGGTAATGATGGATGGGGGATGGGGGATGAGGAATGGGGGATGTGGGATGGGGATGGGTAATGATGGATGGGGGATGGGGGATGAGGAATGGGGGGATGTGGGATGGGGGATGAGGGATGGGGGATGGGTAATGATGGATGGGGGATGGGGGGATTAGGAATGGGGGATGGGTGATGGGGGATGGGTGATGGAGGATGGGTGATGGGGGATGGGTGATGAGGGATGGGGGATGGGTGATGAGGGATGGGGGATGGGTGATGAGGGATGGGGGATAGGTAATGATGGATGGGGGATGGGGGATGAGGAATGGGGGATGGGTAATGATGGATGAGGGATGGGGGATGTGGGATGGGGATGGGTAATGATGGATGTGGGATGGGGATGGGTAATGATGGATGGGGGATGGGGGATGAGGAATGGGGGATGTGGGATGGGGATGGGTAATGATGGATGGGGGATGGGGGATGAGGAATGGGGGGATGGGTGATGGGGGATGGGTGATGAGGGATAGGTAATGATGGATGGGGAATGGGGGATGTGGGATGGGGGATGGGTAATGATGGATGGGGGATGGGGGATGGGTAATGATGGATGAGGGATGGGGGATGGGTAATGATGGATGGGGGATGGGGGATGGGGGATGAGGAATGGGGGATGTGGGATGGGGGATGGGTAATGATGGATGGGGGATGGGGGATGAGGAATGGGGGATGTGGGATGGGGATGGGTAATGATGGATGGGGGATGGGGGATGGGGGATGAGGGATGAGGGATGGGGGATGAGGAATGGGGGATGTGGGATGGGGATGGGTAATGATGGATGGGGGATGGGGGATGAGGAATGGGGATGTGGGATGGGGGATGAGGGATGGGGGATGGGTAATGATGGATGGGGGATGGGGGGATTAGGAATGGGGGATGGGTGATGGGGGATGGGTGATGGAGGATGGGTGATGGGGGATGGGTGATGAGGGATGGGGGATGGGTGATGAGGGATGGGGGATGGGTGATGAGGGATGGGGGATAGGTAATGATGGATGGGGGATGGGGGATGAGGAATGGGGGATGGGTAATGATGGATGAGGGATGGGGGATGGGTAATGATGGATGGGGGATGGGGGATGAGGAATGGGGGATGTGGGATGGGGATGGGTAATGATGGATGGGGGATGGGGGATGAGGAATGGGGGATGGGTGATGGGGGATGGGTGATGAGGGATAGGTAATGATGGATGGGGAATGGGGGATGTGGGATGGGGGATGGGTAATGATGGATGGGGGATGGGGGATGGGTAATGATGGATGAGGGATGGGGGATGGGTAATGATGGATGGGGGATGGGGGATGGGGGATGAGGAATGGGGGATGTGGGATGGGGGATGGGTAATGATGGATGGGGATGGGGGATGAGGAATGGGGGATGTGGGATGGGGATGGGTAATGATGGATGGGGGATGGGGGATGGGTAATGATGGATGAGGGATGGGGGATGGGTAATGATGGATGGGGGATGGGGGATGAGGAATGGGGGATGTGGGATGGGGATGGGTAATGATGGATGAGGGATGGGGGATGGGTAATGATGGATGGGGGATGGGGGATGAGGAATGGGGGATGTGGGATGGGGATGGGTAATGATGGATGGGGGATGGGGGATGAGGAATGGGGGATGTGGGATGGGGATGGGTAATGATGGATGGGGGATGGGGGATGAGGAATGGGGGATGTGGGATGGGGATGGGTAATGATGGATGGGGGATGGGGGATGGGTAATGATGGATGGGGGATGGGGGATGAGGAATGGGGGATGTGGGATGGGGATGGGTAATGATGGATGGGGGATGGGGGGATGAGGAATGGGGGATGTGGGATGGGGATGGGTAATGATGGATGGGGGATGGGGGATGGGTAATGATGGATGGGGGATGGGGGATGAGGAATGGGGGATGTGGGATGGGGATGGGTAATGATGGATGAGGGATGGGGGATGGGTAATGATGGATGGGGGATGGGGGATGAGGAATGGGGGATGTGGGATGGGTAATGATGGATGGGGGATGGGGGATTAGGAATGGGGGATGGGTGATGGGGGATGGGTGATGGAGGATGGGTGATGGGGGATGGGTGATGAGGGATGGGGGATGGGTGATGAGGGATGGGGATGGGTAATGATGGATGGGGGATGGGGGATGAGGAATGGGGGATGTGGGATGGGGGGATGTGGGATGGGGGATGTGGGATGGGGGATGTGGGATGGGGGATGTGGGATGAGGGATGGGGGATGTGGGATGGGGGATGAGGGATGGGGGATGGGTAATGATGGATGGGGGATGGGGGGATTAGGAATGGGGGATGGGTGATGGGGGATGGGTGATGGAGGATGGGTGATGGGGGATGGGTGATGAGGGATGGGGGATGGGTGATGAGGGATGGGGGATAGGTAATGATGGATGGGGGATGGGGGATGAGGAATGGGGGATGTGGGATGGGTAATGATGGATGGGGGATGGGGGATGAGGAATGGGGGATGTGGGGATGGGGATGGGTAATGATGGATGGGGGATGGGGGATGAGGAATGGGGGGATGTGGGATGGGGATGGGTAATGATGGATGGGGGATGGGGGATGGGTAATGATGGATGGGGGATGGGGGGATTAGGAATGGGGGATGGGTGATGGGGGATGGGTGATGGAGGATAGGTAATGATGGATGGGGGATGGGGGATGAGGAATGGGGGATGGGTAATGATGGATGAGGGATGGGGGATGGGTAATGATGGATGGGGGATGGGGGATGAGGAATGGGGGATGTGGGATGGGGATGGGTAATGATGGATGAGGGATGGGGGATGGGTAATGATGGATGGGGGATGGGGGATGAGGAATGGGGGATGTGGGATGGGGATGGGTAATGATGGATGGGGGATGGGGGATGAGGAATGGGGGATGTGGGATGGGGATGGGTAATGATGGATGGGGGATGGGGGATGAGGAATGGGGGATGGGTGATGGGGGATGGGTGATGAGGGATAGGTAATGATGGATGGGGAATGGGGGATGTGGGATGGGGGATGGGTAATGATGGATGGGGGATGGGGGATGAGGAATGGGGGATGTGGGATGGGGATGGGTAATGATGGATGGGGGATGGGGGATGGGTAATGATGGATGAGGGATGGGGGATGGGTAATGATGGATGGGGGATGGGGGATGAGGAATGGGGGATGTGGGATGGGGATGGGTAATGATGGATGGGGGATGGGGGATGAGGAATGGGGGATGTGGGATGGGGATGGGTAATGATGGATGGGGGATGGGGGATGAGGAATGGGGGATGTGGGATGGGGGATGGGTAATGATGGATGGGGGATGGGGATGAGGAATGGGGGATGTGGGATGGGGATGGGTAATGATGGATGGGGGATGGGGGATGAGGAATGGGGGATGTGGGATGGGGATGGGTAATGATGGATGGGGGATGGGGGATGAGGAATGGGGGATGTGGGATGGGGATGGGTAATGATGGATGGGGGATGGGGGATGAGGAATGGGGGATGGGTGATGGGGGATGGGTGATGAGGGATAGGTAATGATGGATGGGGAATGGGGATGTGGATGGGGATGGGTAATGATGGATGGGGGATGGGGGATGAGGAATGGGGGATGGGTGATGGGGGATGGGTGATGAGGGATAGGTAATGATGGATGAGGAATGGGGGATGTGGGATGGGGATGGGTAATGATGGATGAGGGATGGGGGATGGGTAATGATGGATGGGGGATGGAGGATGAGGAATGGGGGATGTGGGATGGGGATGGGTAATGATGGATGGGGGATGGGGGATGGGTAATGATGGATGGGGGATGGGGGATGAGGAATGGGGGATGTGGGATGGGTAATGATGGATGGGGGATGGGGGATTAGGAATGGGGGATGGGTGATGGGGGATGGGTGATGGAGGATGGGTGATGGGGGATGGGTGATGAGGGATGGGGATGGGTAATGATGGATGGGGGATGGGGGATGAGGAATGGGGGATGTGGGATGGGGGATGTGGGATGGGGGATGTGGGATGAGGGATGGGGGATGTGGGATGGGGGATGAGGGATGGGGGATGGGTAATGATGGATGGGGGATGGGGGGATTAGGAATGGGGGATGGGTGATGGGGGATGGGTGATGGAGGATGGGTGATGGGGGATGGGTGATGAGGGATGGGGGATGGGTGATGAGGGATGGGGGATAGGTAATGATGGATGGGGGATGGGGGATGAGGAATGGGGGATGTGGGATGGGGGATGGGTAATGATGGATGGGGGATGGGGGATGAGGAATGGGGGATGTGGGATGGGGATGGGTAATGATGGATGGGGGGTGGGGGATGGGTAATGATGGATGGGGGATGGGGGGATTAGGAATGGGGGATGGGTGATGGGGGATGGGTGATGGAGGATGGGTGATGGGGGATGGGTGATGAGGGATGGGGGATGGGTGATGAGGGATGGGGGATAGGTAATGATGGATGGGGGATGGGGGATGAGGAATGGGGGATGTGGGATGGGGATGGGTAATGATGGATGGGGGATGGGGGATGAGGAATGGGGGATGTGGGATGGGGATGGGTAATGATGGATGAGGGATGGGGGATGGGTAATGATGGATGGGGGATGGAGGATGAGGAATGGGGGATGTGGGATGGGGATGGGTAATGATGGATGAGGGATGGGGGATGGGTAATGATGGATGAGGGATGGGGGATGGGTAATGATGGATGGGGGATGGGGGATGAGGAATGGGGGATGTGGGATGGGGATGGGTAATGATGGATGGGGGATGGGGGATGAGGAATGGGGGATGTGGGATGGGGATGGGTAATGATGGATGAGGGATGGGGGATGGGTAATGATGGATGGGGGATGGGGGATGAGGAATGGGGGCTGTGGGATGGGGGATGGGTAATGATGGATGAGGGATGGGGGATGGGTAATGATGGATGGGGGATGGAGGATGAGGAATGGGGGATGTGGGATGGGGATGGGTAATGATGGATGAGGGATGGGGGATGGGTAATGATGGATGGGGGATGGGGGGTGAGGAATGGGGGATGTGGGATGGGGATGGGTAATGATGGATGGGGGATGGGGGATGGGGGATGAGGAATGGGGGATGTGGGATGGGGATGGGTAATGATGGATGGGGGATGGGGGATGAGGATGGGGGATGTGGGATGGGGATGGGTAATGATGGATGAGGGATGGGGGATGGGTAATGATGGATGGGGGATGGGGGATGAGGAATGGGGGATGTGGGATGGGGATGGGTAATGATGGATGAGGGATGGGGGATGGGTAATGATGGATGGGGATGGAGGATGAGGAATGGGGGATGTGGGATGGGGATGGGTAATGATGGATGAGGGATGGGGGATGGGTAATGATGGATGGGGGATGGGGGATGAGGAATGGGGGATGTGGGGATGGGATGGGTAATGATGGATGGGGGATGGGGGATGAGGAATGGGGGATGTGGGATGGGGATGGGTAATGATGGATGAGGGATGGGGGATGGGTAATGATGGATGGGGGATGGGGGATGAGGAATGGGGGATGTGGGATGGGGATGGGTAATGATGGATGAGGGATGGGGGATGGGTAATGATGGATGGGGGATGGAGGATGAGGAATGGGGGATGTGGGATGGGGATGGGTAATGATGGATGAGGGATGGGGGATGGGTAATGATGGATGGGGATGGGGGATGAGGAATGGGGGATGTGGGATGGGGATGGGTAATGATGGATGAGGGATGGGGGATGGGTAATGATGGATGGGGGATGGGGGATGAGGAATGGGGGATGTGGGATGGGGATGGGTAATGATGGATGGGGGATGGGGGATGAGGAATGGGGGATGTGGGATAGGGATGGGTAATGATGGATGAGGGATGGGGGATGGGTAATGATGGATGGGGGATGGGGGATGAGGATGGGGGATGTGGGATGGGGATGGGTAATGATGGATGAGGGATGGGGGATGGGTAATGATGGATGGGGGATGGGGATGAGGAATGGGGGATGTGGGATAGGGATGGGTAATGATGGATGAGGGATGGGGGATGGGTAATGATGGATGGGGGATGGGGGATGAGGAATGGGGGATGTGGGATGGGGATGGGTAATGATGGATGAGGGATGGGGGATGGGTAATGATGGATGGGGGATGGGGGATGAGGAATGGGGGATGTGGGATGGGGATGGGTAATGATGGATGAGGGATGGGGGGATGGGTAATGATGGATGAGGGATGGGGGATGGGTAATGATGGATGGGGGATGGGGGATGAGGAATGGGGGATGTGGGATGGGGATGGGTAATGATGGATGGGGGATGGGGGATGAGGAATGGGGGATGTGGGATGGGGATGGGTAATGATGGATGGGGGATGGGGGATGGGTAATGATGGATGGGGGATGGAGGATGAGGAATGGGGGGGTAGGACAAGTAGTGAGGGTTTTTTTACATTAATGCAGAGAATATTTTAAGGTGCAAAACCGTTTGGCTTTAGAACCACTTTAAGGGACAATGCTGCTTCTGATTGGAAGACTCAGACTTATTACCTTCAGCCTGAAACAGGAAGTGTTGTTATTGGCAGGATCTCCAGGTAATAAAAATGTAAGCACATCGGTGTGCGCCCCAAAACTCAAAGACAAATGCGTGTGTATATATATATATATATACTGAGAGAGGGGGGACACTCTTATATAAATGTAAACAAACATTTTGAAATGTATTAACCACTACGCGCCCGCACTACAAAAGACGGCTACAGCGCGGCGCTCAATTGCCGGGAGGGCATCCCTGGACGTCCTTCTGTATACTAGTTCCCCGCGCCGCCGCGCATCGGGGAAATTCTGTGCTGGCCGTGTCCTTTGGACACAGCCAATCACAGATCATGCAAAATGGCCAATCACAGCGGCCATTTAGCACTCAATCGGAGTGTCCAATGAGAGATGATCTCAAGTGTAAACATACAAGATCATTTCTCATTGCCGGCTCTCCCTCCTCACACAGACAGCGTGTGAGGAGGGAGAACGACCTGCGGCTGCAGCGTGAATGTGAACACAAACACAGTGCCACACACACAAACACCCATGCCCACAGTGCCTATCAGTACCACCTGTCCCCAGTGCCATCTGTCATCCGTGCCACCTATCAGTGCCACCTATCAGTGCCACCTATCAGTGCCACCTGTCCCCAGTGCCACCTATCAGTGCCACCTATCAGTGCCATCTGTCATCAGTGCCACTTGTCAGTGCCATTTGTCATCAGTGTCATGTGTCATCAGTGCCACGTATCAGTGCCATTTGTCATAAGTGTCATGTGTCATCAGTGCCATGAATTAGCACCATCTGTCATCAGTGCCACGTATGAGTGCCATCTGTCATCACTGTCACTAGTGCCACGTATTAGCGCCATCTGTCATCAGTGTCACCAGTGCCATGTATTAGCACCATCAGTCATCAGTGCCACATATTAACTGCATCTGTCATCAGTGCCATGTATTAGTGCCATCTGTCATCAGTGCCACATCAGTGTCACGTGTCATCAGTGCCACATATCAGTGCCATCTGTCATCAGTGCCACGTCAGTGTCATCAGTGCCACATATCAGTGCCATCTGTCATCAGTGCCACGTCAGTGTCACGTTTCATTGTCCTGGTGCTCCAGGGCCTTCAAAAGTGTAATAGGTAGTCAACAAGTTAGATGTGTAATTTATGCTCCTAGAACACCTGAAGGTGCTCCCTGTATGTTGGGCCTCTCTATGTGGCCAGGCTGTGAAAAAGTCCCACACATGTGGTATCGTAGTACTCAGGAGGAGTAGCAGAATGTATTTTGAGGTGTTATTTGTGGAATACACATGCCATGTGAGAGAAATAACCTATTACAATGACAATTTTGTGGGGGGAAAAAAATTAAAATCTTCATTTTGCAAAGAATTGTGGGAAAAAATGACAACATCTAAAAGCTCACCATGCCTCTTACTGAATACATTGGAATGTCTACTTTCAAAAAAGGGGTCATTTGGGGGGTATTTGTACTTTCCTGACTTGTTCGGGTCGCAAGAATACCAGTACATCAGGTGTGATCAATTTTTTATGATTTGCCCCACAGCTTGTAGACTCTCTAACTTTGACAAAGACCAAATAATATTCACTAATTTGGGTTATTTTTACCAAAGATATGTAGCAGTATAAATTGTGGGCAAAATTTATGAAGAAAAATTAATAATTTGCTAAATTTTATCACAGAAACAAAGAAAAATGCGGTTTTTTTTTTCAAAATTTTTGGTCTTTTTTCATTTATAGCGCAAAAAAAATAAAAAACCCAGAGGTGATCAAATACCACCAAAAGAAAGCTCTATTTGTATGAAAAAAAGGACAAAAAATTCATTTGGGTACAGTATTACATGACTGAGTAATTGTCATTCAAAGTGTGAGAGCGCTGAAAGCTGAAAATTGGTCTGGGCAGGAAGGGGGGTGCCCGGTAGGCAAGTGGTTAAAACATTTTTTAATGTTTTAATACATTTTACATCTTATGGCAGAGCCGGTCAGAGGGAGAGAGTGGAAGGAGAGAGAGGGATTGAGGGAGTGAGGGGTGAGAGAGAGTGAAAGAGAGGGGGTGAGACACAGAGAGGGGTTTGAGGGAGGGGTGAGAGAGGGGGGAGAGAGATGGGGGTAGAGTGGGAGGGGGGAGAGAATGGGGGGAGAGAGGGGAGGGGTGAGATAGGGGGGAGAGAGATGGGGGTAGAGTGGGAGGGGGGAGAGAATGGGGGGAGAGAGGGGGAGGGGTGAGAGAGAGGGGTAGGGGGGTGAGAGAGAGAGTGAAAGAGAGGGGGTGGGACAGAGAGAGGGGTTTGATGGAGGGGGTGAGAGAGGGGGGAGAGAGAAGAGGGTAGAGGGGGAGGGGGGAGAGAGGGGGGATAGAGGGGGAGGGGTGAGAGAGAGGGGGGAGAGAATGGGGGGAGAGAGGGGGGGTGAGAGAGGGGAGAGAGGGGTAGAGGGGGAGAGAGAGAGGAAAGAGGGGGGAGGGGGAGAGAGAGGGGTAGGGGGGAGAGGGGGGGTAGAGGGGGGAGGGGTGAGAGAGGGGTGAGAGAGGGGGGAGGGGGGATAGAGGGGGAGGGGTGAGAGACAGGGTAGAGGGGGGAGAGAGGGAGGAAAGAGGGTTGGGGTGAGAGAGAGGGGGAGGGGGGAGAGAGGGGGGATAGAGGGGGGAGGGGGTGAGAGAGGGGGGAGGGGGAAGAGGGGGGATAGAGGGGGAAGGGATGAGAGGGAGGGTAGAGGGGGAGAGAGGGGGTAAGAGGAGGGAGGGGGGTGTTCAAATTGCCTGCTACTCACAGTCATGGCCCCAGGCTGGTCTACCCTTAGCTCAGGCAGCCAGGATCTACAGCTGCCATGTCCTCTAGATTTAAATCTGCCACCTTCATTACAAGCCCTTACACAGCAGTGTGTGCAAGTTAGGGGGCGGAGTGTGGGGGGGGGGCAGACTCAGCAGGGATAGGATGGGAGGCGGAGCATATTGAGCCTCCTCTGTTCTATTTGTACACATATTGTACTGGGCACTACCAATTAGATGGGCACTGCACAGCGCACCCACCCCTAGCCTCCAGGCACCCCCCCTTCCTGGATGGGAGATAATGCAGCAGATAAAATACAATGGATCACTCGGGTGTGTAGTGTGTTACAGGGCACAGTGGGCCCCCCTTCCCGCGGGTTCCGTGTGCCCCACCCACACTGGATGGCCCTGGCACAGGGGGTAATTAGGGTACACCCACCCCCCACCCACCCCCTGCACACACCTATGGTGACACATTATGATGTTAAAAACTTGCATATTAGAGCTCACAGAGAGAGATTGCAGTGATCAGGTTTACAGCTATTTGTATCGTTATTTTTTCCACCAGCTCCATACTAACTGCCATTTACTAACTGCCATTTTTTTCTACCTTCTTATTATTAACAGCTCCCTTGGAACAGTCCAATTACCTCTCAGGAATTTAATTGTAAAAAGTGAGCACATCTCTATCAAACTTCAATATAACTTTCTTATATTTAAATCCAATCCTCTGCGGCTTTAATACTTGTTTGACATTTAATAGAAGCGCGCTGAGAGATGGAGGGCGGAATGGTTGCGGCAGCCTTTATTCCCGGGATTTACGGCGCTCAATCTCTCGGTGTCAGGCAAAGCTCTGATGGACTAAGTCTGCAATCAGAAAAGGGTAGCGGCAGCTCCCAGCACCTCATTATAGGAAGGCTGTTCGGTGCTTCTCGGGGCTCTCTACAGCTGATCCCCATTTCTCAGCACATGAAGAAAACACTAAATAAGGTGACCTCAGACATGCTGAGCTTCCAACTCCACAGAAAGAGAAGAAGAAAATCGCCAAATACAAGACGTGATTTCTGACTCTGCTGGAGAAATATCACCCTACAAATACTCTGGTACCGCTCTCAGCCAATCACAGAAGGGTAAAAACTCATCGCTGGAGATTTACTAAAACTGGTGCCCACCGAATCTGGGACAGGTGTGCAGAGTAACCAATCAGCTTCCAGGTTTTAGCCCCCCGTTTACAATGTTGCGACTTGTCATTCGATTTGACAGTTCCAAATCACATGACAAGTCGCACCCGATTGTCCACAATGGAACTGTTTAAATTGGAGCAACTCCGACTCCGCAGTGCCACACCAATTAAAAAAAAAGGTTCCTGCACTATATTTCGGGTGCGACTTGCAGAGACATCGGTGCAGGAAGTCACTCAGATGTCAGGAAAGTCTCACCTGAAAACGCACCGACCTGCGGCTTTGAAATTGCGCTACTTCAAGTGAAGTCGCATTCAGTGTGAACGGGGATTTATTGTCAAAGCTTCACTGAACAAGCTGAAGTTAGAAGCTGATTGGTTACTATGCACAGCTACCCCATGTTCTCTGTGTCAGTTTTAATTATTTTATCCCAAAGTAACATTGTTTATAAACATTGATCAGACAGGAGATAGAGAGATGCAAAGTAACATTGTTTATAAACATTGATCAGACAGGAGATAGAGAGATGCAAAGTAACATTGTTTATAAACATTGATCAGACAGGAGATAGAGAGATACAAAGTAACGTTGTTTATAAACATTGATCAGACAGGAGATAGAGAGATACAAAGTAACATTGTTTATAAACATTGATCAGACAGGAGATAGAGAGATACAAAGTAACATTGTTTATAAACATTGATCAGACGGGAGATAGAGAGATACAAAGTAACATTGTTTATAAACATTGATCAGACCGGAGATAGAGAGATACAAAGTAACGTTGTTTATAAACATTGATCAGACAGGAGATAGAGAGATACAAAGTAACATTGTTTATAAACATTGATCAGACAGGAGCTAGAGAGATACAAAGTAACATTGTTTATAAACATTGATCAGACAGGAGATAGAGAGATACAAAGTAACATTGTTTATAAACATTGATCAGACAGGAGATAGAGAGATACAAAGTAACATTGTTTATAAACATTGATCAGACGGGAGATAGAGAGATACAAAGTAACATTGTTTATAAACATTGATCAGACCGGAGATAGAGAGATACAAAGTAACGTTGTTTATAAACATTGATCAGACAGGAGATAGAGAGATACAAAGTAACATTGTTTATAAACATTGATCAGACAGGAGATAGAGAGATACAAAGTAACATTGTTTATAAACATTGATCAGACGGGAGATAGAGAGATACAAAGTAACATTGTTTATAAACATTGATCAGACCGGAGATAGAGAGATACAAAGTAACGTTGTTTATAAACATTGATCAGACAGGAGATAGAGAGATACAAAGTAACATTGTTTATAAACATTGATCAGACAGGAGCTAGAGAGATACAAAGTAACATTGTTTATAAACATTGATCAGACCGGAGATAGAGAGATACAAAGTAACATTGTTTATAAACATTGATCAGACCGGAGATAGAGAGATACAAAGTAACATTGTTTATAAACATTGATCAGACCGGAGATAGAGAGATACAAAGTAACATTGTTTATAAACATTGATCAGACGGGAGATAGAAAGATACAAAGTAACATTGTTTATAAACATTTATGAGATAGAGAGATACAAAGTAACATTGTTTATAAACATTGATCAGACGGGAGATAGAGAGATACAAAGTAACATTGTTTATAAACATTGAATCAGACAGGAGATAGATATACAAAGTAACATTGTTTATAAACATTGATCAGACGGGAGATAGAGAGATACAAAGTACCATTGTTTATAAACATTGATCAGACCGGAGATAGAGAGATACAAAGTAACATTGTTTATAAACGTTGATAAGACGGGAGATAGAGAGATACAAAGTAACATTGTTTATAAACGTTGATAAGACGGGAGATAGAGAGATACAAAGTAACATTGTTACTTTTGCATCTACTCGGTTTCATTCTTTTGCAGACCAAAGGGAGGAGCAAAAAATGTTTTACGGCGCGATCTGTCTTGGCCGTGTCCATGGGACTGATGAGGGATCTGTGTACCGGCCTGCTGCTGGTACCATGTGACCATTGTGACCAATGCAATTATGTTGCTAGCTTTGGTCACAGTGACCACATGGTACAGACAGGGCCAATCATGGCCCATCTGCACCACGTGATTAATCGTGGCCAATCACAGCTAATCACAACAAAAGACAATGAATGAATCAGTTTCATTCAGTACAAATGGTTGCTTATAACAGTGAAATTCATTATTATAAACAATCATAATGTGTAAAAAAATCCTGATCACTTCCCCAGAGTGGTAGTGTAACTATGGCAACACTGCATTGCTCTGGTCACAGTGTGTCACCAGTCAGTGTCCTGATCACCTCACCAGTCATATGACGATGCTGTACTGCACTGGTGACAGGATGTACAAAAATAAATTGTGAAAAACTTTTTTTTTTAAATGTATTTATTTATTTTACAAAAAAATTACAACGTTAAAACACTCGCCATGCCTCTTACTAAACCCCTTGAACTGTCTGCTTTCCAAAAAGGGGTGAATCGGGGGGGTATACTGGGGGGGTGATTTGGGGGGTATTTGTACTGGGGGGATGATTTGGGGGGTAATTGTACTGGGGGGGTGATTTAGGGGGTATTTGTACTGGAGGGTGATTTGGGGAGTATTTGTACTGGGGGGGTGATTTTGGGGGTATTTGTACTGGAGGGTGATTTGGGGGGTATTTGTACTGGGGGTGATTTGGGGGATATGTGTACTGGGGGGTGATTTGGGGAGTATTTGTACTGGAGGGTGATTTGGGGGGTATTTGTACGGGGGGGGGGGGGTGATTTTGGGGGTATTTGTACTGGAGGGTGATTTGGGGGGTATTTGTACTGGGGGGTGATTTGGGGGGGGGGGGTATTTGTACTGGAGGGTGATTTGGGGGGTATTTGTACTGGGGGGTGATTTGGGGGGTATTTGTACTGGAGGGTGATTTGGGGGGTATTTGTACTGGGGGTGATTTGGGGGGTATTTGTACTGGAGAGTGATTTGGGGGGTATTTGTACTGGGGGGTGATTTGGGGGGTATTTGTACTGGAGGGTGATTTGGGGGGTATTTGTACTGGGGGGTGATTTGGGGGGTATTTGTACTGGAGGGTGATTTGGGGGGTATTTGTACTGGGGGGGGTGATTTGGGGGGTATTTGTACTGGGGGTGATTTGGGGGGTATTTGTACTGGAGGGTGATTTGGGGGGTATTTGTACTGGGGGGGTGATTTGGGGGGTATTTGTACTGGAGGGTGATTTGGGGGGTAATTGTACTGGGGGGGGTGATTTGGGGGGTATTTGTACTGGGGGTGATTTGGGGGGTATTTGTACTGGGGGGTGATTTGGGGGGTATTTGTACTGGAGGGTGATTTGGGGGGTATTTGTACTGGGGGGGGGTGATTTGGGGGGTATTTGTACTGGAGGGTGATTTGGGGGGTAATTGTACTGGGGGGGTGATTTGGGGGGTATTTGTACTGGAGGGTGATTTGGGGGGTATTTGTACTGGGGGGGTGATTTGGGGGGTATTTGTACTGGGGGGGGGGGTGATTTGGGGGGGTATTTGCACTGGAGGGTGATTTGGGGGGTAATTGTACTGGGGGGGTGATTTGGGGGGTATTTGTACTGGAGGGTGATTTGGGGGGTATTTGTACTGGGGGGGTGATTTGGGGGGTATTTGTACTGGGGGGGTGATTTGGGGGGTATTTGCACTGTAGGGTGATTTGGGGGGTATTTGTACTGGGGGGGGATTTGGGGGATATTTGTTCTTTCCTGGCATTTTTGGGCCTCAAGAAATGAGATCGGTCGTCAGTAAATCAGGATTGGTGGATTTTCAGTTATGCCCCGTACACACGGTCGGACTTTGTTCGGACATTCCGACAACAAAATCCTAGAATTTTTTCCGACGGATGTTGGCTCAAGCTTGTCTTGCATACACACGGTCACACAAAGTTGTCGGAAAATCCGATCATTCTGAACGCGGTGACGTAAAACACGTACGTCGGGACTATAAACGGGGCAGTGGCCAATAGCTTTCATCTCTTTATTTATTCTGAGCATGCGTGGCACTTTGTCCATCGGATTTGTGTACACACGATCGGAATTTCCGACAACGGATTTTGTTGTCGGAAAATTTTATCTCCTGCTGTCCAACTTTGTGTGTCGGAAAATCCGATGGAAAATGTCCGATGGAGCCCACACAATGTCGGAATTTCCGACAACACGCTCCGATCGGACATTGTCCATCGGAAAATCCGACCGTGTGTACGGGGCATTAGACTGTGTATCCCATTGATTGTGGACTGTATAACTTTCCTACAGACTAAATAATATTCACTGATTTGGGGTATTTTTATAAAATATGTAGCAGAATACAGTTTGGCCTAAATTTATGAAGAAAGATTATTTATTTGCAACATTTTATAATAAAAGCAAAGAAAAAAAAAATTTTTTTTTCAAAATGTTCTTTTTTTTGTTTATTTAACAAACAAAAAAAACCCAGAGATAAATACCACCAAAAGAAAGCTATAGTATGAAAAAAAATGATAAAAATGTCATATGGATACAGTGTAGCATGACCGCGAAATTGTTATTGAAAGTGTGAGAGCGCTGAAAGCTGAAAATTGGCCTGGGCAGGAAGGGGGTGAAAGTGCCCGGTATTGAAGGGGTTAAAAGAAGAGGAAAAAGCAGAAAAAGAAACATAACGCCCCATTCACATCTGAGCGATTTGGTATCAGTGCAATTTTGCCCACTTTTCCAGCTGCCCGGTATTGAAGGGGTTAAGCAATAGGAGACCACAAATGATGCAGCAGGGTAAAATTGGTCAGCAACAGGTCATTTTTGTGGGCCAGGATGGGTCGAAATGTACTAAGGAAAAGGAGTAAGGGCAGTTTTTTTTGGCTACAAGAATTAGGAAACTACAGATGAAAGAGTAATGTGACCAGCAGAAGGACAATTGTAATGGACAAGGCTAGACCTACATTTACTAGAGACAAGGAGCACAGCCTGGGGACTTTTCTACAAGAATTAGGATATAGCAGAAGATACAGCAATGTACAGTAAAGCTGGCCAGCAGCAGGACAGTTGTATTCAGGGATAATGGGCCTAACTGGTGTGTGTCTAACTTTTATTTTATCTATGGGAATAGGGAGTGAAAGCTTTTTTGCAGTTATTTTTTTATGCGTGCTGCAAAATAAAACTCAACTCCATGAACAGATAGGCAGTAACAAGTGATTATTTTGCTCTTAACACCCCAAACTAAAAAAGGCCTAATCAACTAAAAAAATAAAAATAAAAAATAAATAAATAAATGAAAACAACATAATAGCCCCCCTTCCCGAAACACAAGCCATAAAAATAATAAAGGGAAACCTTGAAGAAAAAAACCCCAAGCAGTTTAACTTAAAATAAAGTCCCTAACAACATAAAACAACATTAAAACACCAAAATTATTGTCACAGTCAGGGGTCAGGCTCGGAGAGCAGTAGCTATAGCAGTAGAGAGGTTTCCACTGACCAACTAGATAAGTGAACAAGCAGGTCACCCTGGTGGGGGATGCGGGCTCACTCGAGGTGCGGGGTCTAAGCACTAACCGGAGTTCACGAGAGCTCCTGTTTGTGGGGATGGGTTTTGCTGTGTGTTAGTACTAGGTTGCGGCCCTCAGCGTTGCCCCACCAGGAGGTGAGCAAGCCGGGGACCCATAGCAGATATAGCAGGTATAGCACAGGCAGATGCATAGTCACTATACAAGTCAAAGGTCAGTAACAAGAGGTTGCAGTGGAAGCATAGGTGAGGAACGAGCCAAAGGTTGGTAACGAGTGGTTGCAGGTTGGGGTCAAATGGAAGCGTAGTCGAGGAACAAGCCAAAGGTTGGTAACGAGTGGTTGCAGGTTGGAATCAAGTGGAAGCGTAGGCGAGGAACAAGCCAAAGGTTGGTAACGAGTGGTTGCAGGTTAGGATCAAGTGGAAGAGTAGGCGAGGAACAAGCCAAAGGTTGGTAACGAGTGGTTGCAGGTTAGGATCAAGTGGAAGAGTAGGCGAGGGACAAGCCAAAGGTTGGTAACGAGTGGTTGCAGGTTGGGATCAAGTGGAAGCGTAGTCGAGGAACAAGCTAAAGGTTGGTAACTAGAGGTTGCAGGTTGGGATCAAGTGGAAGCGTAGTTGAGGAACAAGCCAAAGGTTGGTAACAAGAGGTTGCAGGTTGGGATCAAGTGGAAGCGTAGTTGAGGAACAAGCCAAAGGTTGGTAACAAGAGGTTGCAGGTTGGGATCAAGTGGAAGCGTAGTTGAGGAACAAGCCAAAGGTTGGTAACAAGAGGTTGCAGGTTGGGATCAAGTGGAAGCGTAGGCGAGGAACAAGCCAAAGCTTGGTAACGAGCGGTTGCAGGTTGGGATCAAGTGGGAGTGTAGGCGAGGAACAAGCCAAAGGTTTGTAATGAGTGGTTGCAGGTTGGGATCAAGTGGAAGCGTAGGCGAGGAACAAGCCAAAGCTTGGTAACGAGCGGTTGCAGGTTGGGATCAAGTGGGAGTGTAGGCGAGGAACAAGCCAAAGGTTTGTAATGAGTGGTTGCAGGTTGGGATCAAGTGGAAACGTAGGCGAGGAACAAGCCGAAGGTCGGTAACAAGAGGTTGCAGGTTGAGATCAAGTGGAAGCGTAGTTGAGGAACAAGCCAAAGGTTGGTAACGAGTGGTTGCAGGTTAGGATCAAGTGGAAGAGTAGGTGAGGGACAAGCCAAAGGTTGGTAACGAGTGGTTGCAGGTTGGGATCAAGTGGAAACGTAGGCGAGGAACAAGCCGAAGGTCGGTAACAAGAGGTTGCAGGTTGAGATCAAGTGGAAGCGTAGTTGAGGAACAAGCCAAAGGTTGGTAACGAGTGGTTGCAGGATGGGATCAAGTGAAAGCGTGGTCAAGATACAAGCCAAAGGTCAGTTACTATGGGTGGGACAGCAGTTATAATTGACTTCAGATTTCAAATTAACCACCAAAAAAAATGAAAGGCAAAAAAAATCTCCAAATAATAAAAACAACAAGAAAAGACAGGAAAGGGCTTGATTGGCCCGAAGAGCTAGCAATCAGAATTAAAGACGCTTGTCTCTCCCTGTGCGGTTTGTCAGCTTCCAGTTCACTGATGCTATGGCTGCTCTGTACCCCCTTTTATAGTGGGGCGGGTCTGACTTCTCCAAAGCCCTCTTATTGCCCCTTTAAAGCCATAGTTGGAAGGACATGCGGTGCATTATGGTAAAAAATATAAATTTTGCACATAAGTTTGATGGCGCCGAGAATCTTTAAAGCGGCAAACGTGATCCTCACCCCTACTATACAGAAGCATTGTATAACCCACACCGTGACTGCACAGTGATCAGGAAGGGAGGGCGGAAGGCCGGCATTATCTCTCGTCTATGACTCGCTTAATCCCGACTACGGCTATCACCGGATTTACATTGAACTGCAATTACAAAGAAACAACAACCATTATCTGAGGAAAAACACAACACTCAAAGTTTATTTAATCCTCCGGAGAGGAGCTTCAGTGAGGTCAGGGCTGAGAGGAGTTTATACTTTGTTTATTTTTCCACTGGGAATGCATGGCAAATTCCGGGTAAGTTCACTTCAAACAACTGTGCACTCTAGGGGGCATATTTATATAAAAAATGGGCAGAGCTATCCAGCCTGAGAAACTGCATGTACATTCGTTCTGGGTGAATGTGGGCAAAACCAAAGTTTCTCTCCAGGTCAAATGTTCGTCGTAGAGTTAAATATCACACTACGGCCACTAGAGAGAGCAGAGGATCAATAAGTATTTAATTGCTACTATCGTCAGCTCCATCTAGTGGCCGTAATGGGATATTTCACTGATTCACTCTATTCTGTATGAATGAGGAACATTCAACCTGGAGAGAAAACAGTTGAGTAACATTCGCTGTTGCTCCTATAGTACAGAAGGAATGTAAATGCAGTTACACAGGATGTCTAGCTCTTTATAAGTACACCCGTGGGTGTTGCATATGTGGACGTATTTAAAAACTAGGACCTGTGTGGCAAAACTCACGAATCAGAATTGGGGGTGCTGATAGTGAGGGCGGCAAAGACATGTCACCACTACTACTGACTCCAGGCAAACAGCTAAATACAAAGATGAGATATATATATGGGAGTCGTGTTCTGCCCCATTTTAATGTAAGTTTTCTGTGATTTATTGAACTACACCGTTGCAGGCCAATCCATAGGGGGTGCAGGGGCACCGCCCCCCAATCCATGTGCCCGGCCCCTAATCTACATGCAGGGCACCGAACGCATGAATTTCAATAGGGTTTTTTTTTGTTTGTTTTTTTTGAAGCACATAATTGAGCCTGGGGCTCTAATTGGCTTCAAAAAATGGGTGGGCTGGGGGGTGCAGTGCTCCGTCACCCACTTGTGTGACAATAGTGAATTATTATTCGCTATTGTCTTCCTGATTCTTCTCTCGGCCAATCAGGAAGCGGGTTCTGAGACCCGATTGGCCAGGGAGTCTTAGGACTTCTAGCCAATCGGATCTCAGGACCCACTTCCTGTTCGGCTGGAAGGAGAAGCAACGGCCCCGGAGCGAGGAGTAGTTGGAACCAGGAGCAGCAGCCCTGCACCGGATCCTCCTCATCTGCCTCCTAAGGTAAGGGGGCCTCTGATCCCCGCCTTCCCATCTGTCTCCCGCAGGAGGGGGGGATTGCCACCTTCCCACCCATCTCCCCTGGAGGGGGTGGGGGGAGAAATTGCCACATTCCCATTCGTCTCCCCCGGAGGGGGGTGGGGGGGATTGCCGCCTTCCCATCTGTCTCCCCTGGAGGGGGTGGGGGGGATTGCCGCCTTCCCATCTGTCTCCCCCGGAGGGGGGTGGGGGGGATTGCCGCCTTCCCATCTGTCTCCCCTGGAGGGGGTGAGGGGGATTGCCGCCTTCCCATCTGTCTCCCCTGGAGGGGGGTGGGGGGTATTGCCGCCTTCCCATCTGTCTCCCATGGAGGGGATTGCCGCATTTCCATCTGTCTCCCCTGGAGGGGGTGGGGGGATTGCCACTTTCCCATCTGTCTCCCCTGGAGGAGGGTGGGGGGGATTGCCGCATTTCCATCTGTCTCCCCTGGAGGGGGTGGGGGGATTGCCACTTTCCCATCTGTCTCCCCTGGAGGAGGGTGGGGGGGATTGCCGCATTTCCATCTGTCTCCCCTGGAGGGGGTGGGGGGGATTGCCACTTTCCCATCTGTCTCCCCTGGAGGGGGGTGGGGGAGATTGCCGCCTTCCCATCTGTCTCCCCTGGAGGGGGGTGGGGGAGATTGCCGCCTTCCCATCTGTCTCCCCTGGAGGGGGTGGGGGGATTGCCGCCTTCCCATCTGTCTCCCCTGGAGGGGGGTGGGGGGGATTGCCGCATTTCCATCTGTCTCCCCTGGAGGGGGTGGGGGGGATTGCCACTTTCCCATCTGTCTCCCCTGGAGGGGGGTGGGGGAGATTGCCGCCTTCCCATCTGTCTCCCCTGGAGGGGGGTGGGGGAGATTGCCGCCTTCCCATCTGTCTCCCCTGGAGGGGGGTGGGGGAGATTGCCACCTTCCCATCTGTCTCCCCTGCAGGGGGATGGGGGGATTGGCGCATTCCCATTCTAAGTAACTTTGGTTTCTTCCTCTGTCCACCCCTTCTCTAGTTAGTTCAGTCCTAGCTAGACACTCCCTTCTTCTTCCACGTTCCCTCAGTCAGCATTCGTACTTCCCAGAGGCAGGGCTCAGGAAAGTCATTGTCTTCTTACACTTCAAAGGGCTGTAGTATGCTGACATCTAGTGGACGTTTTGGGCCACTGCAGCTTGATTACTGTTTCATTTTGGTTTCTCCCTCTGTCCACCCCTCCTGTTTAGTGCTATTTAGTTCAGTCCTAGCTAGACCATCCCTTCTTTCTCCACATTGCCTCATTCAGTGTTAGTAGTTCACAGAGACAGGACTCAGGAAAGTTATTTGTCTTACACTTCAAATGACTGGAAAAACCTCCTCTTACTGCAATTAGCTGAAATAAAATTGCGTTGGATTCAACTTGTGTGTCTTACTGAAGAGTGAAGCTGCCTGTGGATGGTGGAAGTCGGCAGGTGAACATACTGTCCAGACAGACGGGGTATGAGGAGGTAAGGCAATGCATAAAAAGACATTTGAAACAGAACAAGTTGTTTTACCTGCATTTGTATTCCTCTCCATCAGTGGCGGCTGGTGCTCCATTTTTTTTGGGGGGGGGGGGGGGGCGGCAAACAAACCTCCTGCCCACTTACCTGCTTGCCAGCTCCGCTCTTACCCGATCCGGGTCACCGCGGACGGCTTTGACAGCTTCCCTGGCTTCTCCTCTCGGCCAATCCTCCGGATCCGCTTCCTGTCCTGATTGGCCAGGAGGAAACGCAGGAAGACAATAGTGAACGTTCATTCGCTAATGTCACAAGTGGGTGGGCTCTGCGCCCCCCGAGCCCAACCTTTTTGAAGCCAATTAGAGCCTCTGGCTCTAATCAGGTGCTTAAAAAAAATATGCGTAGAACGCATGGAGCTTAGGGGCCGACGCATAGAGATTAGGGGGGGCGGCGCCCCTGCGGCCCTTATGGACCAGCCGCTGCTCTCCATACATTCCTTTGATTTACACGGCTCTGCCATACAAGCACAGTCCTGTCCGGCAGAACTGATTTTTCCCTGCTGCGGTTAAATAACACTTACAGGTCACCCCCCCCCCCAGTCTGTGAACGGATGGTAAAATAAAAATCGGCAGACTGGTGGGCCAATATCTCTGCTCTCTCCTCCTATCAGCATGCTCCTTAGCACATGATCATAGGCGATTGGCTCCTTGTGCTATCATTTCTTCTCCCAGTCTGAGCTCTGCTGTACAGGGGCTACAATAGGTTGATATTAGATCAAATGAACCCCTTGTGGGCTGCCCACTGTACCTGTTACAGCGGCAGGGCGGCCGCTCTGCGCCAGATCACGTACCTAGTATGTGACCTACCACTCCCGGGTCAGGGGCGCGCGTGCGCGTGGTGACCCGCTCCCACTGTAATTCTACACAGGGGGAAGCCCAGCAGCGGGTGCCACGGACTTAACGTCTGCCGGCACCTGCCGATTACACCGGGCACGGGCCGAACAGCAGTCCTCCGATGTAAACAAGACAGATCGTCGTTCTGTCAGAAGGGAAGGCTTTGATCCCGTGTCTCTGCTAAGCAGGAACACGGATCTTTGCCTTCCCCTAGTCAAAGCACCTCCCCCACCGAAAGTGAGTAAGCACAACCTAGGCACGCAGGTAACCCTTTGATTGCCCCTAGATGTTTAAACCCCCCTTCCCTGCCAGTGCCATTAGTACAGTGACAGTGCATATTTCTTTAGCACTGATCACTGTATTGGTGTCACTGATTCCGGCAAAGTGCCAAAAGTGTCAGTTGGTGTCCCAACTGTCCGCCGCAATGTCGCAGTCCAGCTATAAGTCGCTGATCGCCGTCATTACTAGTAAACAAAAATAAATAAATAAACATATCCCATCGTTGGTAGATGATATAACTTTTTTTCCGCCAACCAATAAAATATACACTTATTGGGATTTTTTGTTTTACCAAAAACATTAAGCAGAATACATCTAGGCCTAAATTGATGAAGAAATTTAGATTTACATTTTTTTTTTATTAGTTGTTTTATAGCAGAAAGTAAAAAAAAATATATATATTCTTTATAGCGCAAAAAATAAAAAACGCAGAGGTAATCAAATACCACCAAAAAAAGAAAGCTGTATTTGTGGGAGAAGAAAAGGACGTCAATGTTGTTTGGGTCCAACGTCGCACGACCGCGCAATTGTCAGTTGAAGAAACGCAGTGCTGTATCCCCCCCCCAAAAATGGCCTGGTCATTAAGGGGGGGAGTAAAACCTTCCGGAGGGCAAGTGGTTAAGTTAAAAGATATATAATTTAATGCTGTATTAATGAATAATAAATTGTGCCTGTCTGGGGTTTCATGGTAACCACTAGCTGCCCGCCCACAGTAGTTGTACTGCCAGTGGACGGCGGCTCCAGGCAGGGGGGAGGGGCGACGTACCCCGTAGGTCGCTGCCTTTCTTCCCGGGCACGGGGGGGGGGGGGGGGCACCTATGCGTGCACCCTTTTGCTGACCTGTGCTGTGATTGGACACAACACGAGATTGCCAGCTGGTTTCAGACAATGATTTTGGCTGTAGTCAGCTGATAGGCTGCGGCCAATCACACACAGAGTTCCGTGTATAGGGGAACAGCGATCTGGCTGATACTCACAGGAAGAAACAAAAACAAAAAGCAGACAGATAATAAAGTAAAATCACCGCACATTACACTGGTTAGGCACACCGTTAACCCTTCGATCGCCCCCTAGGTCAGGGGTGCTCAACCTGCGGCCCTCCAGCTGGTGCAGAACTACAAATCCCATGAGGCATTGCTCATTGCGCAAGCTGCAGACAGTTACAAGCATGACTTCCAAAGGCAGAGGCATGATGGGAATTGCAGTTCCTGGCTGAGCTGAAGGGCCACAGGCTGAGCACCCATGCCCTAGATGTTAACCCATTCCCAGCCGGCGTCATTAGTACAGTGACAGTGTATAGTATTAGCACTCATCGCTGTATTAGTGTCACTATTGATGTCAGGGATAGACACGTGCAATTCATTTTGTTACGAATTTGTTTTTTATCGAATTTCGACAAATTTGTTCCTTCGGATTCTGAATATTCGGAAATTCAAAATTCAAAAATTCGAAAGTCTGAAATAATAACTAACTAATAATAAGTTAACTATTGAATGATAGGTATTGGAATTTCCTTTACAATTTGGCTGTCGGCGAACGTTACGAATGTGGATTTATCCGAAGCAACAAATTATCCCAACTAACAAATGCCGACCAGCCGCCGCGGTTGTACTGCTGCAGAATGGGCACGGCTGGGCGAAACGACCTTATGTAGCGTCGCTTCGCCCTGTGGCCACTAGGGGGCGTACGCACGCCCCCCCCCCCCCCCCGAGCCAATGCGAGTGCCCGGCGGACTCGATCACCGCCGGGCCCCCGCGATCGCTCGGGGCACACAGAACTGTGTGTGTGTAAACACACAGTTTCCGGTTCTCTGAGGGGAGAAGAGACAGATCGTCTTTTCATACAGACTATGATCAGCGATCTGTTATCTTCCCTGCACAGTCCCCTCCCCCCCCCTTCAGTTAGAACACTCCCTAGGACACACTTAACTCCTTCACTGCCAGTGACATTTTTACAGTAATCAATGCATTTTTAATCGCTGTATTAATGCCAATGGTCCCAAAAATGTCTCAAAATTGTCCGATGTGTCCACCATAATGTCGCAGTCATGGTAAAAATCGCGGATCGCCGCCATAACTTGTAAAAAAAAAACGTATTAATAAAAATGCCATGAAACTATCCCCTATTTTGTAAACGCTATAACTTTTGCGCAAACCAATCAATATACGCTTATTGCGATTTTTTTTTTTTTTTTTTTTTTACCAAAAATATGCAGAAGAATACGTATCGGCCTAAACTGAGGAAAAAAAATGTTTTTTTATATATTTTTTTTGGGATATTTATTATAACAAAAAGTAAAAAATATTGCGTTTTTTTTCAAAATTGACGCTCTTTTTTTGTTTATAGCGCAAAAAATAAAAACCGCAGAGGCAATCAAATACCACCAAAAGAAATCTCTATTTGTGGGGAAAAAAATTGTTGATTTTGTTTGGGAGCCACGTCGTACGACCGCGCAATTGTCAGTTAAAACGACGCAGCGCCGAATCGCAAAAAAGTGCTCTGGTCTCTGGCCAGCCAAATGGTCCGGGGTTGAAGTGGTTAAACGAATGGAACGTAATGAATTATTAAAAATAAATAAGAGTAATAATAATAAACTTTCTATTATTATTATTATTATTATGATTTATTATTGCGTTACGTTTCATTTGTTTAGACGCGGCATTCGTAATTTTGGATAATTCGTAACTTCGGATAAATTCGTATTCGTTACGTTCTCTAACAGCCGAATTGGAAAGGAAATTCCAATACTGATAATTTAATAGTTCGTTTATTAGTTAGTTATTCTTTCGAATTTTCGGACTTTCTTTCTTATTTTTAATTTACGAATTCACGCATTTTGAAATTTATGAATTTTATGAATTGGGATCATAATGAATGACCCGGAAGAAAAAAAAAAAGAATAAAATGAAAACAAAAACAAGTTAGTGTCCCTCCCAGCCAGTGTCAGTTAGCACCAGATTGCCCACCACACTACCACACAGTCGTACTATAAGTTGCTGATCACCACCATTACCAGTATAGTGTCATAGCTACATCATTTCCAGTATACAGTATATATATATATACCATAGTTTGTAGACTGACTTTCACACAAACCAATGAATATAAACTTATTGGTATTTATTTTATTTTTTTATACCAAAGACATGTAGCAGAATACATTTTGGCCTAAATGTATGAAGAAATTAGATTGCTTGATTCTTTTATTGGATATGCTTTATAACAGAAAGTAGAAAATATCGTTTTTTTGGGGGGTTTTTTCTGTCTTTTTTTTTTGCTTATATAAAAAATAATAAACCCAGTGGTCAGTGGAAGTTTGTGCTCCATTTTTTTGAGGGGGAGGGCAGCAAACGAGCCCCCCCCCCCCCCCCCCCGGCCAGGTCCGCACTTATCCCATCCAGGTCGCGGCTTCCCCAGTGTCAGGACTGGGCTCAGCCCTTCCTTCTCTGAGCTGGCCGCTCAGCTTTAGGCTAATTGCCAGCTCTTATCTCTCCACAGTGACTCAGCTGTTGATGATATCCTGCTCGTCAGTCCTGCCTACTTTAGCCGTCCATCGCAGAGGAGCTCTGCCTTCGCCTTGGTCAAACATCACAGAAACAATCTCCTGCGATCCTGTTCAAGACTTGCTTTGCTGACATCCCTTCTGGCTCCAGATCCTGCTTGCTGTTCCACTACATTGATCCCTGACTTCTGGCTTGGCTGACTATCTGTTCCGGTTACTGAACTTTGGCTATGTTTTGACTACATTTGTTCTTTTTACTTTTATTATTAAACGAGTGTGATTTAACTGTACTTCTGTCTCGGCCTGATTTCATGGTTTCTGACACCCAGCTTCTCCTCCTGGCTAATCCGGTCTTAAGATCCACCTCCTGTCCTGATTGGCCGGGAGGAGAAGCTGGGAGACAATAGCGTATATTGATTCGCTAATGTCACAAGTAGGTGGGTTCACTGCGCCCAAGCCCAACCTTTTTGAAGCCAATTAGAACCTCAGGCAAAAATCATGTGCTTCAAAAAAAAAAACCCCATGAGTCCGGTGTTCTGTGGAAAACTTCAACACGCCAAAATCTCCAACACATAATTCCAGTGACTCACCAGCAGCAATAATTGGAGATTTTGATGACTTGGCTGTTTTCACAGAACACCGGATAAGGAGGAAAAAATGTGTCACCGCCCTGGAGGCGGCCATGTTGTTGGTTAGTATCGAGCAGACTTACAATGTCTACTCATTATGTGGTGTACCGTAGTGTATACACTGCCGCGGTATGGCCCATCCATTAAGGGTGCATAGCATGATTCTATCAGCGGCGGGGGGTGTTTTTTTTTAAGCACTTGATTAGAGCCAGAGGTTCTAATACGCTTCAAAACAGGGTGGGCTCGAATCGTAGAGCATTGCGCTCAGAGCCACCCAGGTTTGTTAGAAAAGCAAATGAATAACAGTGATTCTCCTCTCCACCAATCAGTAAGTGCGGGTCTGATACGCGTTTCCCAATTGGCTGAAAGGTCAGGTGATCCTATTGAACACCTAGAAGGAGGAGGAGGCGAAAGCCACTGTGATCAACACCAGAGGAGGAGGAAGAAAGCAGCCGGACACGCCCACCCGCCCGCTTCCTAGATGTGGTAAGTGCGGGGCTTTGGTGTCCCGACTCTCCTCGGGGGGGGGGGGGGTTGGGTTGTTTGCCGCCGTGGGGGGGGGTTGCTGTTTGCCGCCACCCCAAAGAAAAAAAACACCAGCCGCCACTGTATTGCCGGTGTTCTGTGAAAACAGCCAACTCATCCAAATCTCCAATTATTGCTGCTGGAGAGTCACCGGAAGGGACGTGGGTTGGAGATTTTGGCGAGTTGGCGCCCCACATGGAGATTAGGATGGGCGGCACCCCAGTGGTGATCAAATACCACCAAATGAAAATTCTATTTGTGTGAAAAAAATGTTATAAATGTCATTTGGTACAGTGTTGAATGACCGCGCAATTACCAGTTAACCACTTGCCGACCGGGCCATAGCCGAAAGACAGCTACAGTGCAGTCGGCTTATTCTGGGTGAACGTCCATGGACGTCCTCCCAGAATGTTGCTCGCGCGCGCCCCCTGGGGCGCGCACCCGGGAACATCTGTGACCGCCGGGTCCTTCACGGATCACGGTAAATAGCCGCTGATAGCGGCCGTTTACCACGTGATCATTCCGTCAAATGACGGAGTGATCACATGGAAACAAACCGGCGTCACGTCATGACACCGTTTCCTCCCTCCCCTCTCTGTACCAATCGGTACAGTGCGAGGGGAGAGAGGGAAAGATGGCAGCAGCACTGTGGGCTGGATGTGTAGTGCCCACAGTGCTGCTCAGTGCCAATACTCTGCAATACTCTGCAACACTGTGCAATACTCTGCCAATACTCGCCAATACTCTGCCAATGTAAACTGAAAACACCCTATAGATGAATAGTGGCGCTATACCCCTAAAAGTGAAAAAAAAAAATAATAATAAAAAATAAAAGGACCAATCAATTCACTCTATATCTCATGAGTGAGTAAAACTGATCCTAGAAGGATCCTACACATTCATAAACATATATACAAATGATTAATATACATATACAGTGGCTTGCGAAAGTATTCGGCCCCCTTGAACTTTTCAACCTTTTGCCACATTTCAGGCTTCAAACATAAAGATATAAAATTTAAATTTTTTGTGAAGAATCACCAACAAGTGGGACACAATTGTGAAGTGGAACGAAATCTATTGGATATTTTAAACTTTTTTAGCAATTAAAAA
Organism: Lithobates septentrionalis; assembly: GCA_037952835.1. Taxonomy (NCBI): domain Eukaryota; kingdom Metazoa; phylum Chordata; class Amphibia; order Anura; family Ranidae; genus Lithobates; species Lithobates septentrionalis. The sequence continues at coordinate 419,264 of JBBDGP010004747.1, read as the reverse complement.
ACTGAAAAGTGGTGCGTGCAAAATTATTCGGCCCCTTTACTTTCAGTGCAGAAAACTCACTCCAGAAGTTCAGCGAGGATCTCTGAATGATCCAATGTTGTCCTAAATGACTGATGGTGAAAAATAGAATCCACCTGTGTGTAATCAAGTCTCTGTATAAATGCACCTGCTCTGTGATAGTCTCAGGGTTCTGTTGAAAGCGCAGAGAGCATCATGAAGACCAAGGAACACACCAGGCAGGTCTGTAATACTGTTGTGGAGAAGTTTAAAGCCGGATTTGGATACAAAAAGATTTCCCAAGCTTTAAACATCCCAAGGAGCACTGTGCAAGCGATCATTTTGAAATGGAAGGAGTATCAGACCACTGCAAATCTACCAAGACCTGGCTGTCCCTCTAAACTTTCAGCTCAGACAAGGAGAAGACTGATCAGAGATGCAGCCAAGAGGCCCATGATCACTCTGGATGAACTGCAGAGAACTACAGCTGAGGTGGGAGAGTCTGTCCATAGGACAACAATCAGTCCTACACTGCACAAATCTGCCCTTTATGGAAGAGTGGCAAGAAGAAAGCCATTTCTCAAAGATATCCATAAAAAGTCTCGTCTAAAGTTTGCCACAAGCCACCTGGGAGACACACCAAACATGTGGAAGAAGGTGCTCTGGTCCGATGAAACCAAAATCGAACTTTTTGGCCACAATGCAAAACGATATGTTTGGCGTAAAAGCAAAACAGCTCATCACCCTCAACACACCATCCCCACTGTGAAACATGGTGGTGGCAGCATCATGGTTTGGGCCTGCTTTTCTTCAGCAGGGACAGGGAAGATGGTTAAAATTGAGGGGAAGATGGATGCAGCCAAATACAGGACCATTCTGGATGAAAACCTGTTGGGAGTCTGCAAAAGACCTGAAACTGGGACGGAGATTTATCTTCCAACAAGACAATGATCCCAAACATACAGCAAAATCTACAAAGGAATGGTTCACAAATAAACATATCCAGGTGTTAGAATGGCCAAGTCAAAGTCCAGACCTGAATCCAATCGAGAATCTGTGGAAAGAGCTGAAAACTGCTGTTCACAAACGCTCTCCATCCAACCTCACTGAGCTCGAGCTGTTTTGCAAGGAAGAATGGGCAAGAATTTCAGTCTCTCGATGTGCAAAACTGATAGAGACATACCCCAAGCGACTTGCAGCTGTAATCGCAGCAAAAGGTGGCTCTACAAAGTATTAACGCAAGGGGGCCGAATAATTTTGCACGCCCCACTTTTCATTTTTTTATTAGTTAAAAAAGTTTCAAAAATCCAAAAGATTTCGTTCCACTTCACAATTGTGTCCCACTTGTTGGTGATTCTTCACAAAAAATAAAAAATTTCAATCTTTATGTTTGAAGCCTGAAATGTGGCAAAAGGTTGAAAAGTTCAAGGGGGCCGAATACTTTCGCAAGCCACTGTATATGGATAGTGCACTCCACCATTCCCGTAAATAAAATGTGTGTGGAATCAATCCACTAGTGCAATATAACACCACACTAATGCCGCGTACACACGGTCGGACTTTCCGGCATACTTGGTCCGGCGGACCAGAGTCTGCCGGACAATCCGCCCGTGTGTAGGCTCCGGCGGACTTTTCCGGCGGACTTTTTCCCAAAAGCCCGCCGGACCTAGATTTGAAACATGTTTTAAATCTTTCCGTCGGGCTCAGTTTCGGGCGGAAAGTCCGCTCGTCTGTGTGCTGGTCAGACGGAAAGCCCGCTCGTGTGTATGCTGGTCCAACGGACCAGATACGACGCGAGTGCAGGGTATTGCATCTCGCGCTCGCTGCAATAGGAAAAACAAATTTTCCTATTGCGGCGAGCGCAGGGCATACCAGGCCCTTAGGTCTGGTATGGATTATAAAAGGAAACCCCTACGCCGAAAAAACGGCGTGGGGTCCCCCCTAAAATCCATACCAGACCCCGATCCGAGCACGCAGCCCGGCCAGTCAGGAAAGGGGGTGGGGACGAGCGAGCCCCCCCTCCCTAAACCGTACCAGGCCGCATGCCCTCAACATGGGGTGTCGGTGCTTTGAGGGAGGGGGGCGCCCTGCTGGCCCCCCCACCCCAAAGCACCTTGTCCCCATGTTGATGAGGACAAGGGCCTCTTCCCGACAACCCTGGCCGTTGGTTGTCGGGGTCTGCGGGCGGGGGGCTTATCGGAATCCGGGAGCCCCCTATAAGAGGGCCCCCCAGATCCCGCCCCCCCCACCCTATGTGAATGAGTATGAGGTACATGGTACCCCTACCCATTCACCTAGGGGAAAAAGTGTCAATAATAAAACACACTACACAGGTTTTTAAAATAATTTATTAAACAGCTCGGGGGGATCTTCCTCCGGCTTCGGGGATCTTCCTCCGGCTTCGGGGGTCTTCTTCCGGCTTCGGGGGTCTTCTTCCGGCTTCGGGGGTCCCTCCGGTTCCTCTTCTCCCGGCGTCCGGTTGGTTCTTCTCCGCTCTCTCCGCTCTCTTCTCCCGGTGTTCCAGTTCTTCGGCCGGCCCCTCCGCTGTCTTCAGGTACCTCTCTTGTCAGCGGAGGTCCGGACTTCTGGGCTTCTTGTCTTCTCTTCTCCAGATGTTGACACGACGCTCTCTCCGGCTGGACTGCTCTCTGAGGGCTCCGTTGTGACTTATATAGGCGGAGACCCCGCCCCCATATGATGTCACAGTCCCTGGGCATGCTGGGACTGTGACGTTTTAGGGTGCGTGGTCAACATCACCCAGTGAAAGTGTGCCGGACCAAGTATGCCAGAAAGTCCGATCATGTGTATGCGGCATTAGGGTGTTGATAGAGTGAATTGATTGGTCATTTTATTTTTTTTTTCACTATTAGGGGTATAGCGCCACTATTCATCTATAGGGTGTTTTCAGTTTACATTATATATTTTTGTTTTAAGTGGCAGCTCATAAGAGGTTGATTTTTCAGGGCACAGTGGTGGAAGGACAGGTGTGGGCGGTAATATTTATCCTGGTCATCCACAGTTTTGAATACTCTGCCAATACTCGCCAATACTTTGCCAATACTCGCCAATACTCTGCCAATACTCGCCAATACTCTGCCAATACTCGCCAATACTTTGCCAATACTTGCCAATACTCTGCAATAAATTTTAACAGAAACAAAGAATTTTTTTTTTTTTTTAACAAATTTTCAGTGTTTTTGATTTATAGCGCAAAAAATAAAAAACCCAGCGGTGATTAAACACCACCAAAAGAAAGCTCTAATTGTGTGAAAAAAGGACAAAAATTTCATATGAGTACAGTGTTGCATGACTGAGTAATTGTCATTCAAAGTCTGAGAGCACCGAAAGCTGAAAATTGGTCTGGTTAGGAAGGGGGTTTAAGTGCCCAGTGGGCAAGTGGTTAAAGTAGCGCAGTCATGAAGGGGGGGAGGGGTAAAACCTTTCCGGAGCTAAAGTGGACAAAGCAGGTTGGGCAAAGTCTTGCAAAACAAGTATATAAATATATATAGAAAAAAGGGGGAAAAAACTGCACTATATGGTATTAGGATATGAAAAAATTTGGTGAATAAAGCAGCAATTCTAACAATAGAGCACCAATTGTGCACCAGATTCTTTTTTTCTTTTTAAGTATATAAATATGATTTAAAATATTACACGGCAAGCAAGCTTGGATGCAAAAATCATAATAAATGGGGGTTTATCAGAGCCGGTAAAGCGGGAAGGAAAGCGCGCGCATCTCCTATCCTTCAGTGAAGACAGTCTGGGGGTTTCGTAGATTGCTTCGCTCCATTTGACGGCCCGCATTTAAAATGTCATCGTTCATGAGCCAATAAGTAATATGTTTTAAATAGTTGACCACTGGTGACTGGTTGTGGCATCTAAGTGCTCCTATTCCTCATCTGTGACAGACCATAGTAATTACCGTTCTTCAACGGGTGAGAGGGTTGGAGCCGGCACAGGTCAGAGTTCCCCCATTTCCCTGGAATGAAGGGGATTCTGCCGCGTGCTCAAGTATCCAAAACATTTACAGGGGACATGTGGCGAGGTCCGCTACCCTTTATGATGACTTCAACATAATAATAGGCTGCGGTCGCTGAGCAGGGGGGACCTTGGCCTGGGAAGATTACAGGACATTGTGGCTGTCAGTGCGGATAGAATGTATACATTATCTCTGATATATGGAGGAGGAGGGGATGTGTGGACAAGGCTGAGAATATATATTACGGTATGTATACACGTTATATTTGTAGAGATCAGCCTGGATGAA
>JBBDGP010004747.1:372500-410000 GCA_037952835.1 Lithobates septentrionalis | reverse complement strand
ACTTCCCACACTGGATCTCCACGCCAAACCGCCCACCTGCCCTGACAGGCATTGTAATTTGCTGTACTCACACAATCCCCGCTGATGTAAAGTAGCCCTGACAGCCGCAGTAATAAAATGGCATTAAAATAAAATAAAAAGTACAAAAAGAGAAGCTTGCGCTCAGCGGTAATCCTCCCAAGCATGCGTCCACGTGTGATTAGATGAAATCAGGGACTGGATGACGCACAACAAAGTCCTGACATTCAATGGCTGGAAATTATTAGCATTAAATAAAATAACATAATGGAGGGAATTCTACACCTTCAGAGCGACTTTCACCACCGCCAGCCCTGACGCCATAATATTCCTCTGCAGAAACCGCGGGGCTCTTTCTGAAGCTGAACTCCGGCCAGATATCAAAGATCCAAATGAATGCAGCTCAATAATCAGTGTACGCACCTAATTCTGACCTGGTATTTCAGTCCCTGTATAGCAGAGCCCAGACTGGGAGAAGGAGAAGCAGCACAAGGAGCCAGTCAGTTGTACTGCAGTGTAAAGATTAGAAAAATGAACCAACATTCTTTCCTAAGAATTTTCTTTCGAAAATTCCACCCATCTATGGCCAGCTTTACACATCTCAACGTGCCGCAGCACAGGAAATCAAGGCTCCATTCACACCTAAGGGCCAATTCACACTATGTGCGGTGACAGCTATTACTGCATGGCAAAATGTCTGTCACCGCAGGGACACACAGAAAACAATTGTTCCCTATGTGTCCCATTCACACTGCAATGTAGCCTAGGGCTGGGCTGCAGACATGCTGCATTTTATCGCAGTGCACCGGTACGAATCACACTGCGATGTCAGGCATTGCAGTAAATGAAGTGTAGGTTTTGTACACTTTAAATAAAGCTCATACAAAAAAAAGGAAGCAGTGTGATGCGATAAACTGGATTGAATGGGCTGCCCTGTGGATGTAGTGCAAAACCGCTCACAAAAAAAGGGCGCCCAAACATATGGGCGCGTAAGATACTAGGTGTAAACCTGTGCTTACACATCGCAACATGTTATCACAAATTTAAAAAAAAAAGTGAACTGCAATGTATTATAACACTGTATTGCATTGCATGTCTGCACCGCACATGCGTGTGGATGTGAATGGGCCCCCGGGACTACTTATCTGGGAGGTTTTTGCTGTTCTGCATTTTACTGCATAATGACTGTTCCACCTCGGTCTGGCAGTTGATGATTTCAGCACCATAGACAGCTCCAGTGCTGAGCTCCAGCACCATAGACAGCTCCATAACTGAGCTCCAGCACCATAGACAGCTCCAGTGCTGAGCTCCAGCACCATAGACAGCTCCAATGCTGAGCTCCAGCACCATAGACAGCTCCAATGCTGAGCTCCAGCACCATAGACAGCTCCAATGCTGAGCTCCAGCTTCATAGACAGCTCCGGTGCTGAGCTCCAGCTTCATAGACAACTCCAGTGCTGACCTCCAGCACCATAGACAGCTCCAGTGCTGAGCTCCAGCACCATAGACAGCTCCATTGCTGAGCTCCAGCTTCATAGACAGCTCCGGTGCTGAGCTCCAGCTTCATAGACAACTCCAGTGCTGACCTCCAGCACCATAGACAGCTCCAGTGTTGAGCTCCAGCACCATAGACAGCTCCATTGCTGAGCTCCAGCTTCATAGACAACTCCAGTGCTGAGCTCCAGCTTCATAGACAACTCCAGTGCTGAACTCCAGCACCATAGACAACTCCATTGCTGAGCTCCAGCTTCATAGACAGCTCCGGTGCTGAGCTCCAGCTTCATAGACAACTCCAGTGCTGACCTCCAGCACCATAGACAGCTCCATAACTGAGCTCCAGCACCATAGACAGCTCCAATGCTGAGCTCCAGCACCATAGACAGCTCCAGTGCTGAGCTCCAGCACCATAGACAGCTCCATAACTGAGCTCCAGCACCATAGACAGCTCCATTGCTGAGCTCCAGCTTCATAGACAGCTCCGGTGCTGAGCTCCAGCTTCATAGACAACTCCAGTGCTGACCTCCAGCACCATAGACAGCTCCAGTGTTGAGCTCCAGCACCATAGACAGCTCCATTGCTGAGCTCCAGCTTCATAGACAACTCCAGTGCTGAGCTCCAGCACCATAAACAACTCCAGTGCTGAGCTCCAGCACCATAGACAACTCCAGTGCTGAGTTCTAGCACCATAGACAGCTCCAGTGCTGAGTTCTAGCACCATAGACAGATCCAGTGCTGAACTCCAGCACCATAGACAGCTCCAGTGTTAAGCTCCAGCACCATAGACAGCTCCAGTGCTGAGCTCCAGCACCATAGACAGCTCCAGTGCTAAGCTCCAGCACCATAGACAGCTCCAGTGCTGAGCTCCAGCACCATAGACAGCTCCAGTGCTGAGCTCCAGCACCATAGACAGCTCCAGTGCTAAGCTCCAGCACCATAGACAGCTCCAGTGCTGAGCTTCAGCTTCATAGACAGCTCCAGTGCTAAGCTCCAGCACCATAGACAGCTCCAGTGCTGAGTTTCAGCACCATAAAGAGACCCAGTGCTGAGCTTCAGCACAATAGACAGCTCCAATGCTGAGCTCCAGCACCATAGACAGCTCCAGTGCTGAGTTCTAGGCTACACAGGCAGCTGAAGATGGCCAAAGGTTTGGCTTTCTGCAAAGCTAATGCTCCCTGCTGATTGGAGAGCTCTGGTTCTGACATAGAGGGGGAGTGTCGGAGAGACCGCTGCTTCCACACAGAGATTAAGGCTCCCTCTCTGCCGCATGCTGGCAGGGGACAGGCTTTTCTATGGGAATAAAATCTGTAAGACGTTTCACTGTTTTTTTTCTGATGGACCCGAAATGTATCTCAAATGAAGCTTTAGTTGGGTTTTTAGCTAATGGTGATGCAGCGCTCTCAGCGCAGTTTTCAGAAAGCCCGATCGTTTAAAAGAGAACACAGAGGGGGATGTAATCAACACTATCAATGTCACTCTCATTATCCTTTCCATCAATATTTCTTGGAGATACGGGGGTATTCATGTCGCTATGACCAATCACACTGATCACATGATTACTTGTAAGCAAAACAGTCATGAATGACTTCCATTCATGATTGCTTCCTACTGTGATGCTGTGATTGGCCCACACAATCACAGCACCCTCTACCATGGTGATTGACCAATCACAGATCACAATAGTAAGCAAGCTGTCATGAATGAACGCCATTCATGTACAGATAAAACTAAGAAAAAAAAATCTTAAATAAAGGAAAAAAATTTAAAAAAAAGAAAGACAAATCTTAAAATAAGAGAAAAATGAATAAAAAAAAGATATAAGGGTTTTTTGTACCTACAGACATATGATGATGCTCTACTACTAGCTACTACTACTACTAGTCCACATTTAGTTAATTTATTTGTTTAAAAGAAAAATTACATAGTTATATAGTCAGATATACAATTTATTGTCAAAAGTATTGGGACACCTGCCTTTACACGCACATGAACTTTAATGACATCCCAGTCTTAGTCTGGAGGGTTCAATATTGAGTTGGCCCCTCCCCTTTGCAGCTATAACAGCTTCAACTCTTCTGGGAAGGCCGTCCACAAGGTTTAGGAGGGTGTCTATGGGAATGTTTGACCATTCTTCCAGAAGAGCATTTGTGAGGTCAGGCACTGATGTTCATCCCAAAGGTGTTCTATGGGGTTGAGGTCAGGACTCTGTACAGGCCAGTCAAGTTCCACCACCCCAAACTCGCTCATCCATGTCTTTATGGACCTTGCTTTGTGCACTGGTGGGCAGGCATGTTGGAACAGGAAGGGGCCGTCCCCAAACTGTTCCCACAAAGTTGGGAGCATAAAATTGTCCAAAATGTCTTGGTATGCTGACGCCTTAAGAGTTCCCTTCACTGGAACTAAGGGACCAAGCCCAACCCCTGAAGAACAACCCCACATCATAATCCCCCCTCCACCAAATGATTTAAACCAGTGCACAAAGTAAGGTCCATAAAGATATGGATGAGCGAGTTTGAGGTGTAGGAACTTGACTGGCCTGCACAGAGTCCTGACCTCAACCTGACAGAAATAGGATGAAATAAAGCAGAGACTGAGAGCCAGGCCTTCTCATCCAACATCATCGAACATCATCAAACATTCCCATAGACACCCTCCTAAACCTTGTGGACAGCCTTCACAGAAGAGTTGAAGCTGCAAACGGTGGGCCAACTCAATATTGAACCCTACGGACTAAGACTAGGATGCCATTAAAGTTCATGTGTGTGCACACTCCATGGTCCACCAAAGAAGTTGAGGTCACGTGCTCAGCGTCATATTCAGAGGTTGTCTTTGGGAAATAGATGTATGAGTGCTGCCAGCATTGCTGCAGAGGTTGTAGGGGTGGGGGGTCAGCCTGTCAGTGCTCAGACCATACGCCGCACACTGCATCAAATTGGTCTGCATGGCTGTCATCCCAGAAGGAAGCCTCTTCTAAAGATGATGCACAAGAAAGACCACAAACAGTTTGCTGAAGACAAGCAGACTAAGGAGGTGGATTACTGGAACCATGTCCTGTGGTCTGATGAGACCAAGATAAACGTATTTGGTTCAGATGGTGACAAGCGTGTGTGGGGGCAACCAGGTGAGGAGGACAAAGACAAGTGTGTCTTGTCTACAGTCAAGCATGGTGGTGGGAGTGTCATGGTCTGGGGCTGCATGAGTGCTGCCGGCACTGGGGGGCTACAGATCATTGAGGGAACCATGAATGCCAACATGTACTGTGACATACTGAAGCAGAGCATGATCCCCTCCCTTCAGAGACTGGACCGCAGGGCAGTATTCCAACATGATAACCACCCCAAACACACCTCCAAGACCACCACTGCCTTGCTAAAGAAGCTGAGGGTAAAGGTGATGGACTGGCCAAGCATGTCTCCAGACCTAAACCCTATTGATCATCTGTGGGACATCCTCAAATGGAAGGTGGAGGAGCGCAAGGTCTCTAACATCCACCAGCTCTGTGATGTCATCATGGGGGAGGGGAAGAGGACTCCAGTGACAACCTGTGAAGCTCTGGTGACCTCCATGCCCAAGAGGGTTAAGGCAGTGCTGGAAAATAATGGCGGCCACACAAAATATTTAAACTTTGGGCCCAATTTGGAGATTTTCACTTAGGGGTGTACTGACTTTTGTTGCCAGCGGTTTAGACATTAATGGCTGTGTGTTGAGTTATTTTGAGGGGACAGCAAATTTACACTGTTATACAAGCTGTACACTCACTACTTCACATTGTAGACAAGTGTCATTTCTTCAGTGTTGTCACATGAAAAGATAGAAGAAAAGATTTACACAAATGTGACTGAGGGGTGTACTTACTTTTGTGACATACTGTATGTCTGAATAATGGTGTCAGCATAGAAGTGATCTAAGCAGTTGGCCAAGTGAAAGCATGGAGGTAGTTACAATGTTGTATTGTATTATATATACTGAATGTTCCACCCTATGAATATTTCCCTGCAGTTGTGCAGTAAATGGCGGCTCCTCTGGGGTTATATAATCTTCATCTTCTCAGTCTTCTCTCCATGACTCTCCGATGAACTCCTCCGCTCCCGGCTCATCTGCTCATGGCCGGCTCTCCTCTGAATTTCTCTCACTTGCTCTCAGCCTCATGGAAGTCCGTCTGCGTCTGCTGACAAAGATCGGCCCTGACAGCGCTCTCCTGGCGCGGCTCATGTGATTCCGGTCTGTCAGCGCTCCGCCGCTCATCTTCAATGGAAACTACCAACGACATTCCCAGGAAATTTTCCTCAAAGTCGTTTTTGAATCAATATTTTGATACATTTTGTTTTCTGTACAGACCTGCAGCTTCTCCCTCTAGTGGTGATCTGTATGTCAAGCAGTACAGGCAGCAAACTGGCTTAACCACTTCCCTTCAGGGGCAATATTTTTTTTTTTAAAATTTGCACACGTTTAAACATTTTTTTTATTTTTATTTTTTTTACTTAAAAATTCCCAAAAAAGTATATATTTCTGACCACAGAGATCCTGGAGAATAAAATGCTGGTAGTTACAATTTATACGTTGCATGATATTTGCACAGTTATTTATTAAATGCGCCTTTTCAGGAAAAAAAAATACACTAGAATGAAAGTTTAGTGCAAACAAACACAATATTATACCCAGTGTTTTGGTAAGATACAAAAGATTAGGTTGCGCCGAGTAAATGGATACCCAACATGTCAAGCCTTAGGCTTGGTTCACACATGTCCGGTGCAAATTTCCCCTCCATTTTCACTGCAAATTTACAAAGCAGCTCTTCAACGGGTCAGATAGATAACATTAACATCTTTAACATTAGATGGTTGTTAAGAAGCAGGCCGGGGAGCCGGACGCCACATCCTTAACAATGGATGACTCATCAGCTGTCAGCAGGGTTCCCCGCTGACAGCTGAATGTAAAAAAAAACATTTCTGGCAATGAAAAAATTGTGAAAAAAAAACAGCGTGGGGGTCCCCCAATCCTTTTTGGGCCACACCAAAATGTAACAAAAAATGGTGCAGGGGGCCCCCCCAAAAGAAAATTCATACCAGACCAAATAAGGGAAACCCCCACACCAAAATGTAAAAAAAAAAATGGTGCAGGGCCCCCCCCCCAAAAAAAAATTCATACCAGACCTAATAAGGGAAACCCCCACACCAAAATGTAAAAAAACAACAACATGGTGTCCCCCTCCAAATCCAGACCCTTATCCAAGCATGCAAGGAAAGGGGGTAGACAAGTGAATGCCCCCCCCCCCACAACCATACCAACCTACATGCCCTCAACATGGGGGGTGATTTGGGTCAGGGTGGGCTCTGTCCCTCCCCCACCCCAAAGCACCTTGTCCCCATGTTGATGGGGACAGGGGCCTCTTCCCCACAACCCAGGCCAATGGTTGAGGAGATCTGCAGGCAAGGGGCTTATCGGAAACTGGAAGCTCCCTTTAACAAGGGGACCCCCAGATGCTGCCCCCCCCATGTGAATGAGTATGGGTTACATTGTACCCCTACTCATTCACCAAAAAGAGTGTAAAAAATAACTAAAAACCCAGAGACAGTTTTTTACAATTTCTTTATTAAAAAAAAGAAAAAACAATGTCCCCCGATGTAGATCCATCACCAATCACGATGAACGCCGTCACAGACCTGAAAACAGAAAGAAAAGCTCCGCCATCTGCCACTTCTTAAAAAACTAGGGGGAGGGGCCACCCGGCAACATCACTGGGTGACCGTCGCCCCCTGTGATGTCACCAACCCAGCATGCACTGGTCAATGATGTCACAAGGGGGCGGTGCCTTTTTTTTTTTGCGTGTGCCTGTGAGATTTAAAAAAAATCTATGGTACCCATAATTCTCCATAGGCGACGCTTTAAAAACCTTTACAGGTGATCAGTTTAGAGTGACCTGTGAATGGCGGCCCCAGAATTATCGCTCTCCCTCCGACGGTCACAACGATACCTCACATGTGGGGTGCAAGTTATGTTTAGATACACATACTCGCCCTACATTGGAAATGGGATGTTTACAGAGGGAGGGAGTGGGGGGGTGCTTTAATTTTATCTATTTTTTATAATATTTCAATGAAATATTTTTATTCCTTTTACATCTTTTTATTTATTTATTTTTTTGTCTTCATTTAACTTTATTGCATTCACAAGGGGGGATAACAAGCTCTCTATGTGATAACATAGGCAGGTGACAGGTCCTCTTTATGGTCTATTAGATCCCCAATGTCTCCCATGTTCTCCACCGCAGCTAATCAGCCACAGATTGTGCTTGAATAGCGAAGGAATGACAGCTGTGACCCCGGAAGTGAGGTCATTCATGCTGCTTTTAGGTTCATTAGTCATTGGCCTCCCAGCCAATCAGGAATCGAGTCGTGAGATCCGTCACCCGACTGGCTGAAAGGAGATCCGATCAGATTGGCCACCGGGAGGAGGATGGAGGAGATGCAGGGAATCGTTTGCCACCCCCCCCCCCCCCCCCAAAAAAAAACACCAGCCACCGCTGGTATACAGACCAGGAGTGTGTAATGTACAACACAGTGTATAGAATATAGGAACCAGGAGTGTGTAATGTACAACACAGTGTATATAATATAGGGACCAGGAGTGTGTAATGTACAACACAGTGTATAGAATGTAGGGACCAGAATTGTGTAATGTACAACACAGTGTATAGAATATAGGAACCAGGAGTGTGTAATGTACAACACAGTGTATATAATATAGGGACCAGGAGTGTGTAATGTACAACACAGTGTATATAATATAGGGACCAGAATTGTGTAATGTAAAACACAGTGTATATAATATAGGGACCAGGAGTGTGTAATGTACAACACAGTGTATATAATATAGGGACCAGAATTGTGTAATGTAAAACACAGTGTATATAATATAGGGACCAGGAGTGTGTAATGTACAACACAGTGTATAGAATGTAGGGACCAGAATTGTGTAATGTACAACACAGTGTATAGAATATAGGAACCAGGAGTGTGTAATGTACAACACAGTGTATAGAATGTAGGGACCAGGATTGTATAATGTACAACATGGCTTAGAAAGTTTAGGATTTAAAAGTATGTTATGTACAACAGTGTATAGAGTTTAGCAATCAGGAGAATGTAATGTACAACATAGTTTATAGAGTGTGGGGGTCAAAGAATGTAATGTACAAAACGATGTATAGAGTGCAAGAGTCAAGAGTTTATAACTTACATGACAACGTGTAAGATGCAGGAGTCAGGACTATATAATGTACAGCATAACACATAGATCACAAGGGTGGTGTGTAACAAACATGACATCTGTACAGTGTCCTGGCTCTGGAACCAAAGCGTGACCCCCCCATACATTGTACATCATCGCTGTATGTATGAAACCAATTATCAGTCCTCATGCACACGGACGTTTTTACAGCTGCTTTTTTGAGCTTTTTTTGCAGCTTAAAAAGGCCTGTCTATGTTAGTCTATGGCTTCATGCCCACCTAGGCGTTTTTGAGCTGCAAGTGGCATAGGCGTTTTTAAGCTGTAAAAAAAACCCAGGACCAGTGGGTTCTGAGAGACGTTTTTCAGCTGTAAAAACGCTCTAACACTGAAAAACGCTCAAAAACGTCATTCACCAACGTTTTTTAGCATTTTTGATCCATTGAAAAAAAAAAAAAAATTTGAAAAAAAAAAACGCTCAAAAACGCTAACGCGGAAAAACGCTAAAAAACGCTATTGCAAAAACGCTGAAAAAAGCTGAAAAAAGTTTAAAAAAATCACTGCAAAGATACTGGCGTTTTCATAACGTTTTTTTAACAGCCTGTGTGCATGAGGGCTCATACAGAGGAAGGACCAGGCGATGACTCTTCTCTGACTTTAATCACTCTCTGACTCCTCTGACTCCAGACACTCTCTGACTCCTCTGACTCCAGACACTCTCTGACTCCTCTGACTCCAGACACTCTCTGACTCCTCTGACTCCAGACACTCTCTGACTCCTCTGACTCCAGACACTCTCTGACTCCAGACACTCTCTGACTCCTCTGACTCCAGACACTCTCTGACTCCTCTGACTCCAGACACTCTCTGACTCCTCTGACTCCAGACACTCTCTGACTCCTCTGACTCCAGACACTCTCTGACTCCAGACACTCTCTGACTCCTCTGACTCCAGACACTCTCTGACTCCTCTGACTCCAGACACTCTGACTTCTCTGACTCCAGACACTCTCTGACTTCTCTGACTCCAGACACTCTCTGACTCCTCTGACTCCAGACACTCTCTGACTCCTCTGACTCCAGACACTCTCTGACTCCTCTGACTCCAGACTCTCTCTGACTTCTCTGACTCCAGACACTCTCTGACTCCTCTGACTCCAGACACTCTCTGACTCCTCTGACTCCAGACACTCTCTGACTCCTCTGACTCCAGACACTCTCTGACTCCTCTGACTCCAGACACTCTCTGACTCCTCTGACTCCAGACACTCTCTGACTCCTCTGACTCCAGACTCTCTCTGACTTCTCTGACTCCGGACACTCTCTGACTTCTCTGACTCTAAACACTTTCTACAAAAACATATTTGGGGGGCTCACCCTACAATGCGTTTAAATTCAAGATGGTGCTGCTATAAGACCTACAAACAGTACAAAATATTTTACAGCGCACACATACAAGAATGACATTTCCTGCAGGGCTAGTTAAAAACACCTCAATATATTCAAAAGAATACGGGGGTTTGGTCACATTATATGGTCATATAGTGCTAAGCCCACTTACTGCGACAAAGTACCCCGAATTAGTGGGTCCTACTCTAGTAATAGAATGGAAGATCCTTTGTCTCAACCATGGGAGCCGAACTCCTCTATGTGGGAGAACTGAAGGGGATACATCCTATGCACTGGTGGCCACTAAATAAGAGGTAATGAGGAGGGGGAGGGGTGCTCCAGCCCAAAAAACCTGGTCAGGGCCTATTTCAATATACAAGAACATATTTGGGCACACCATACAATGCGTTTAAATTCAAGTGCATAGGAGGAATCCCCTTCAGTTCTCCCACATAGAGGAGTTCGGCTCCCATGGTTGAGACAAAGGATCTTCCATTCTATTACTAGTGTAGGACCCACTAATTCGGGGTACTTTGTCGCAGTAAGTGGGCTTAGCACTATATGACCATATAGTGTGACCAAACCCCCGTATTTTCTAAACACTTTCTGACTTCCCTGACTCCAGACACTCTCTGACTTCTCTGACTCCAGACTCTCTGACTTCCCTGACTCCAGACACTCTCTGACTTCCCTGACTCCAGACACTCTCTGACTTCCCTGACTCCAGACACTCTCTGACTTATTTGACTCCAGACAATCTCTGACTCCTATGACTCCAGACTCTCTGACTTCTCTGACTCTAGACACTTTCTGACTTCCCTGACTCCAGACCAGGGGCGGATCCAGGGGGGGGGCAACGGGGCAATTGCCCCCTCCGAGAAATGCGGGTGACTGTGAGAGCAGGGTGTGAGAGAGAGCCCGCCGGCGGGTGGCTCCGTAAGTGAGAGAGCCGCCGGGCGGCTCCATGAGTGAGAGAGCCGCTGGGCGGCTCCGTGAGTGAAAGAGGAGCCGGGCGGCTCTGTGAGTGAGAGAGCCGCTGGGCGGCTCCGTGAGTTAGGGAGCCGCCCGGCGGCTCCATAGGTGAGAGAGAGAGCCGCCGCTGACATGTCCTGCTCAATGTGTTTGTGGGAGGGCTGCTGCCTGCTGGCCAATCAGGGAGCCGGCGGGCGGGGGAGCAGAGAGATGACATCATCTCTCACCGCCCGGCGCCCACCCTGCATCCCTGCAGTTCCCCCCCACCATGCAGGCAGCTGCTGCAGCAGAGAGATTACATCATCTCTCTGCTGCCTGTCTCTGGGACACAAGAGACCACCTTAGCAGGTGGCAAGTGACAATCTTCATCTGGTGACAGGCGACGTGGCAAGTGACAATCTTCATCTGGTGACAGGCGACGTGGCAAGTGACAATCTTCATCTGGTGACAGGCGACGTGGCAAGTGACAATCTTCATCTGGTGACAGGCGACGTGGCAAGTGACAATCTTCATCTGGTGACAGGCGACGTGGCAAGTGACAATCTGCATCTGGTGACAGGTGATGTGGCAAGTGACAATCCGCAACATGTGGCAGGCGACGTGGCAAGTGACATGGCAAGTGACAATCTGCAACGTGGCAGGTGACGTGGCAAGTGACAATCTGCATCTGGTGACAGGCGACGTGGCAAGTGACAATCCGCAACAGGTGGCAGGCGACGTGGCAAGTGACAATCTGCATCTGGTGACAGGTGACGTGGCAAGTGACAATCCGCAACATGTGGCAGGCAGCGTGGCAAGTGACATGGCAAGTGACAATCCGCAACGTGGCAGGCGACGTGGCAAGTGACATGGCAAGTGACAATCCGCAACGTGGCAGGCGACGTGGCAAGTGACAATCTGCATCTGGTGACAGGCGACGTGGCAAGTGACAATCCGCAACATGTGGCAGGCGACGTGGCAAGTGACAATCTGCATCTGGTGACAGGTGACGTGGCAAGTGACAATCTGCATCTGGTGACAGGTGACGTGGCAAGTGACACACTCGGGGCTCCCACTGATTCTGCATTATGGTGAGTTAAACTATTTAATTTTTTATAACAATGTAATTATAGTAATAATGCACTTCAATCATGCTGACACCATAACAACCATGGTGCCGTGATGATTGAAGCGCCAACACCAGCCACTTCCCCGATAGATGTACCCCAAAAAAATATATTTTCTGGCAGTGCCCCTCCCGAGACTAGACTCTGGATCCGCCCCTGCTCCAGACACTCTCTGACTTCTCTGACTCCAGACACTTTCTGACTCATCTGACTCCAGACACTCTCTGACTTATTTGACTCCAGACACTCTCTGACTTATTTGACTCCAGACAATCTCTGACTCCTATGACTCCAGACTCTCTGACTTCTCTGACTCTAGACACTTTCTGACTTCCCTGACTCCAGACACTCTCTGACTTCTCTGACTCCAGACACTCTCTGACTCATCTGACTCCAGACACTCTCTGACTTATTTGACTACAGACACTGCCTGACTGCAGACACTCTCTCTCCAGACACTCTCTGACTTTTCTGACTCCAGACACTCTCTGACTTATTTGACTCCAGATAATCTCTGACTCCTATGACTCCAGACACTCTCTGACTCCAGACACGTCTCCTGTTTTGATGTTAATTATTATTTTGGTGGGATGCGCTGCGCACCTCATTCAGGAAAGCGGTGTACAAACACTGAGTGCCGATGGAAGGCCACCCACAAGGATACAGAAGTGACTTTATGATTCGTCCTGGTCGGGGGTGCGTTTCCTCAATCAGCCGAGTCATAAATTATCCAGACGTGAGGTTCCAAAATGCTTTTTAAGTCTCTTCGAATCATGACAAGAGCCTCCTGGAAATCAATGAATTCTGACTAAAGAGGTTCGCCCGGCCGCATTTATCAGGCTAATCTGTCCTGCCGAGCGAGGAGGAGATTATAACATCGCCGTTACATCATAACACACCAATCAATGGCAGAGCCGCCATGTTCTCCATCATTCACAGCTGCTAATAAGGCAACAATCAGCCCAATGACTGGTGGAGGTCTGCAGCATTTCTCATCCTGTCCTATGTCACAGCACCCTCTGAAAGTATGGAAAATGTTCAGACCCCCCAGACTAACGTGGAGAGGATGTAATACAATGTATATCAATACTCTATAACAATACATACAATGTATATCAATATAACATTACACGCTCAGAGCGGGCGTGCCGGGAGAAGTTTTGTAGATATAGGGAAGGGTCAGAGCGGGCGTGCCAGGAGAAGTCTTGTAGATATAGGGAAGGGTTAGAGTGGGCGTGCCAGGAGAAGTTTTGTAGATATAGGGAAGGGTCAGAGCGGGAGTGCCAGGAGAAGTTTTGTAGATATAGGGAAGGGTCAGAGCGGCCGTGCCGGGAGAAGTCTTGTAGATATAGGGAAGGGTCAGAGCGGGCGTGCCAGGAGAAGTTTTGTAGATATAGGGAAGGGTCAGAGCGGGCGTGCCAGGAGAAGTTTTGTAGATATAGGGAAGGGTCAGAGCGGGCGTGCCGGGAGAAGTCTTGTAGATATAGGGAAGGGTCAGAGCGGGCATGCCAGGAGAAGTTTTGTAGATATAGGGAAGGGTCAGAGCGGGCGTGCCGGGAGAAGTCTTGTAGATATAGGGAAGGGTCAGAGCGGGCATGCCAGGAGAAGTTTTGTAGATATAGGGAAGGGTCAGAGCGGGCGTGCCGGGAGAAGTCTTGTAGATATAGGGAAGGGTCAGAGCGGGCGTGCTGGGAAAAGTTTTGTAGATATAGGGAAGGGTCAGAGCGGGCATGCCAGGAGAAGTCTTGTAGATATAGGGAAGGGTCAGAGCAGGTGTGCCAAGGGAAGTCTTGTAGATGGGAAGGGTCAGAGCGGGCGTACCGGGAGAAGTCTTGTAGATATAGGGAAGGGTCAGAGCGGGCGTGCCAGGAGAAGTCTTGTAGATATAGGGAAGGGTCAGAGCGGGCGTGCCAAGAAAATCTTGTAGATATAGGGAAGGGTCAGAGCGGGCATGACGGGAGAAGTCTTGTAGATATAGGGAAGGGTCAGAGCGGGCGTGCCGGGAGAAGTCTTGTAGATATAGGGAAGGGTCAGAGCGGGCATGCCGGGAGAAGTCTTGTAGATATAGGGAAGGGTCAGAGCGGCCGTGCCGGGAGAAGTCTCGTAGATATAGGGAAGGGTCAGAGCGGGCGTGCCGGGAGAAGTCTCCTAGATATAGGGAAGGGTCGGAGGGGGCGTGTTGGTAGAAGTCTCCTAGATATAGGGAAGGGTCGGAGGGGGCGTGCCAGGAGAAGTCTTGTAGATATAGGGAAGGGTCAGAGCGGGCGTGCCGGGAGAAGTCTCCTAGATATAGGGAAGGGTCAGAGCGGGCGTGTTGGTAGAAGACTTGTAGATATAGGGAAGGGTCAGAGCGGGCGTGCCGGGAGAAGTCTCGTAGATATAGGGAAGGGCAGAGCGGGCGTGTTGGTAGAAGTCTTGTAGATATAGGGAAGGGTCAGAGCAGGTGTGCCAAGGGAAGTCTTGTAGATGGGAAGGGTCAGAGCGGGCGTACCAGGAGAAGTTTTGTAGATATAGGGAAGGGTCAGAGCGGCCGTGCCGGGAGAAGTCTTGTAGATATAGGGAAGGGTCAGAGCGGGCGTGCCAGGAGAAGTTTTGTAGATATAGGGAAGGGTCAGAGCGGGCGTGCCAGGAGAAGTCTCGTAGATATAGGGAAGGGTCAGAGCGGGCGTGTTGGTAGAAGTCTTGTAGATATAGGGAAGGGTCAGAGCGGGCGTGCCAGGAGAAGTTTTGTAGATATAGGGAAGGGTCAGAGCGGGCGTGCCAGGAGAAGTTTTGTAGATATAGGGAAGGGTCAGAGCGGGCGTGCCGGGAGAAGTCTTGTAGATATAGGGAAGGGTCAGAGCGGGCATGCCAGGAGAAGTTTTGTAGATATAGGGAAGGGTCAGAGCGGGCGTGCCGGGAGAAGTCTTGTAGATATAGGGAAGGGTCAGAGCGGGCGTGCCGGGAGAAGTTTTGTAGATATAGGGAAGGGTCAGAGCGGGCGTGCCGGGAGAAGTCTTGTAGATATAGGGAAGGGTCAGAGCGGGCGTGCTGGGAGAAGTTTTGTAGATATAGGGAAGGGTCAGAGCGGGCATGCCAGGAGAAGTCTTGTAGATATAGGGAAGGGTCAGAGCAGGTGTGCCAAGGGAAGTCTTGTAGATGGGAAGGGTCAGAGCGGGCGTACCGGGAGAAGTCTTGTAGATATAGGGAAGGGTCAGAGCGGGCGTGCCAGGAGAAGTCTTGTAGATATAGGGAAGGGTCAGAGCGGGCGTGCCAAGAAAATCTTGTAGATATAGGGAAGGGTCAGAGCGGGCATGACGGGAGAAGTCTTGTAGATATAGGGAAGGGTCAGAGCGGGCGTGCCGGGAGAAGTCTTGTAGATATAGGGAAGGGTCAGAGCGGGCATGCCGGGAGAAGTCTTGTAGATATAGGGAAGGGTCAGAGCGGGCGTGCCGGGAGAAGTCTTGTAGATTTAGGAAAGGGTCAGAGCGGCCGTGCCGGGAGAAGTCTCGTAGATATAGGGAAGGGTCAGAGCGGGCGTGCCAGGAGAAGTCTCCTAGATATAGGGAAGGGTCGGAGGGGGCGTGTTGGTAGAAGTCTCCTAGATATAGGGAAGGGTCGGAGGGGGCGTGCCAGGAGAAGTCTTGTAGATATAGGGAAGGGTCAGAGCGGGCGTGCCGGGAGAAGTCTCCTAGATATAGGGAAGGGTCAGAGCGGGCGTGTTGGTAGAAGACTTGTAGATATAGGGAAGGGTCAGAGCGGGCGTGCCGGGAGAAGTCTCGTAGATATAGGGAAGGGCAGAGCGGGCGTGTTGGTAGAAGTCTTGTAGATATAGGGAAGGGTCAGAGCAGGTGTGCCAAGGGAAGTCTTGTAGATGGGAAGGGTCAGAGCGGGCGTACCAGGAGAAGTTTTGTAGATATAGGGAAGGGTCAGAGCGGCCGTGCCGGGAGAAGTCTTGTAGATATAGGGAAGGGTCAGAGCGGGCGTGCCAGGAGAAGTTTTGTAGATATAGGGAAGGGTCAGAGCGGGCGTGCCGGGAGAAGTCTTGTAGATATAGGGAAGGGTCAGAGCGGGCGTGCCAGGAGAAGTTTTGTAGATATAGGGAAGGGTCAGAGCGGGCGTGCCAGGAGAAGTTTTGTAGATATAGGGAAGGGTCAGAGCGGGCGTGCCGGGAGAAGTCTTGTAGATATAGGGAAGGGTCAGAGCGGGCATGCCAGGAGAAGTTTTGTAGATATAGGGAAGGGTCAGAGCGGGCGTGCCGGGAGAAGTCTTGTAGATATAGGGAAGGGTCAGAGCGGGCGTGCCGGGAGAAGTTTTGTAGATATAGGGAAGGGTCAGAGCGGGCGTGCCGGGAGAAGTCTTGTAGATATAGGGAAGGGTCAGAGCGGGCGTGCTGGGAGAAGTTTTGTAGATATAGGGAAGGGTCAGAGCGGGCATGCCAGGAGAAGTCTTGTAGATATAGGGAAGGGTCAGAGTGGGCGTGCCGGGAGAAGTCTCCTAGATATAGGGAAGGGTCAGAGCGGGCGTGCCGGGAGAAGTCTCCTAGATATAGGGAAGGGTCAGAGCGGGCATGCCGGGAGAAGTCTCCTAGATATAGGGAAGGGTCAGAGCGGGCGTGCCGGGAGAAGTCTTGTAGATATAGGGAAGGGTCAGAGCGGGCGTGCCGGGAGAAGTCTCCTAGATATAGGGAAGGGTCAGAGCGGGCGTGCCGGGAGAAGTCTCCTAGATATAGGGAAGGGTCAGAGCGGGCGTGCCGGGAGAAGTCTTGTAGATATAGGGAAGGGCCAGAGCGGGCGTTCCGGGAGAAGTCTCGTAGATATAGGGAAGGGTCAGAGTGGGCGTGCCGGGAGAAGTCTCCTAGATATAGGGAAGGATCAGAGCGGGCGTGCCGGGAGAAGTCTCCTAGATATAGGGAAGGGTCAGAGCGGGCGTGCCGGGAGAAGTCTCCTAGATATAGGGAAGGGTCAGAGCGGGCGTGCCGGGAGAAGTCTCCTAGATATATGGAAGGGTCAGAGCGGGCATGCCGGGAGAAGTCTCCTAGATATAGGGAAGGGTCAGAGCGGGCGTCTCGGGAGAAGTCTTGTAGATATAGGGAAGGGTCAGAGCGGGCGTGCCGGGAGAAGTCTCCTGGATATAGGGAAGGGTCAGAGCGGGCGTGCCGGGAGAAGTCTTGTAGATATAGGGAAGGGCCAGAGCGGGCGTGCCGGGAGAAGTCTCCTATATATAGGGAAGGGTCAGAGCGGGCGTGCCGGGAGAAGTCTTGTAGATATAGGGAAGGGCCAGAGCGGGCGTGCCGGGAGAAGTCTCCTAGATATAGGGAAGGGTCAGAGCG
This sequence comes from Lithobates septentrionalis, assembly GCA_037952835.1. Taxonomy (NCBI): domain Eukaryota; kingdom Metazoa; phylum Chordata; class Amphibia; order Anura; family Ranidae; genus Lithobates; species Lithobates septentrionalis. The sequence goes on along the minus strand of JBBDGP010004747.1, from coordinate 392,480 downwards.
GGCGTGCCGGGAGAAGTCTCCTAGATATAGGGAAGGGTCAGAGCGGGCGTGCCGGGAGAAGTCTCCTAGATATAGGGAAGGGTCAGAGCGGGCGTGCCGGGAGAAGTCTTGTAGATATAGGGAAGGGCCAGAGCGGGCGTGCCGGGAGAAGTCTCCTAGATATAGGGAAGGGTCAGAGCGGGCGTGCCGGGAGAAGTCTCCTAGATATAGGGAAGGGTCAGAGCGGGCGTGCCGGGAGAAGTCTCGTAAATATAGGGAAGGGTCAGAGCGGGCGTGCCGGGAGAAGTCTCGTAGATATAGGGAAGGGTCAGAGCGGGCGTGCCGGGAGAAGTCTCCTAGATATAGGGAAGGGCCAGAGCGGGCGTGCCGGGAGAAGTCTCCTAGATATAGGGAAGGGTCAGAGCGGGCGTGCCGGGAGAAGTCTTGTAGATATAGGGAAGGGCCAGAGCGGGCGTGCCGGGAGAAGTCTCCTAGATATAGGGAAGGGTCAGAGCGGGCGTGCCGGGAGAAGTCTCCTAGATATAGGGAAGGGTCAGAGCGGGCGTGCCGGGAGAAGTCTTGTAGATATAGGGAAGGGCCAGAGCGGGCGTGCCGGGAGAAGTCTCCTAGATATAGGGAAGGGTCAGAGCGGGCGTGCCGGGAGAAGTCTCCTAGATATAGGGAAGGGTCAGAGCGGGCGTGCCGGGAGAAGTCTCGTAAATATAGGGAAGGGTCAGAGCGGGCGTGCCGGGAGAAGTCTCGTAGATATAGGGAAGGGTCAGAGCGGGCGTGCCGGGAGAAGTCTCGTAGATATAGGGAAGGGTCAGAGCGGGCGTGCCGGGAGAAGTCTTGTAGATATAGGGAAGGGTCAGAGCGGGCGTGCCGGGAGAAGTCTTGTAGATATAGGGAAGGGTCAGAGCGGGCGTGCCGGGAGAAGTCTTGTAGATATAGGGAAGGGTCAGAGCGGGCGTGTCGGGAGAAGTCTCCTAGATATAGGGAAGGGTCAGAGCGGGTGTGCCGGGAGAAGTCATGTAGATATAGGGAAGGGTCAGAGCGGGTGTGCCGGGAGAAGTCTTGTAGATATAGGGAAGGGTCAGAGCGGGCGTGCCGGGAGAAGTCTTGTAGATATAGGGAAGAGTCAGAGCGGGCGTGCCGGGAGAAGTCTCGTAGATATAGGGAAGGGTCAGAGCGGGCGTGTTGGTAGAAGTCTTGTAGATATAGGGAAGGGTCAGAGCGGGCGTGCCGGGAGAAGTCTCGTAGATATAGGGAAGGGTCAGAGCGGGCGTGCCGGGAGAAGTCTCCTAGATATAGGGAAGGGTCAGAGCGGGCGTGTCAGGAGAAGTCTTGTAGATATAGGGAAGGGTCAGAGCGGGCGTGCCGGGAGAAGTCTCGTAGATATAGGGAAGGGTCAGAGCGGGCGTGCCGGGAGAAGTCTCGTAGATATAGGGAAGGGTTAGAGCGGGCATGCCGGGAGAAGTCTCGTAGATATAGGGAAGGGTCAGAGCGGGCGTGCTGGGAGAAGTTTTGTAGATATAGGGAAGGGTCAGAGCGGGCATGCCGGGAGAAGTCTTGTAGATATAGGGAAGGGTCAGAGCGGGCGTGCCGGGAGAAGTCTCGTAGATATAGGGAAGGATCAGAGCGGGCATGCCGGGAGAAGTCTCGTAGATATAGGGAAGGGTCAGAGCGGGCGTGCCGGGAGAAGTCTCGTAGATATAGGGAAGGATCAGAGCGGGCGTGTCGGGAGAAGTCTTGTAGATATAGGGAAGGGTCAGAGCGGGCGTGCCGGGAGAAGTCTTTTAGATATAGGGAAGGGTCAGAGCGGGCGTGCCGGGAGACGTCTTGTAGATATAGGGAAGGGTCAGAGCGGGCGTGCCGGGAGAAGTCTCGTAGATATAGGGAAGGATCAGAGCGGGCGTGCCGGGAGAAGTCTTGTAGATATAGGGAAGGGTCAGAGCGGGCGTGCCGGGAGAAGTCTTTTAGATATAGGGAAGGGTCAGAGCGGGCGTTGCGGGAGAAGTCTCGTAGATATAGGGAAGGGTCAGAGCGGGCGTGCCGGGAGAAGTCTCGTAGATATAGGGAAGGGTCAGAGCGGGCGTGCCGGGAGAAGTCTCGTAGATATAGGGAAGGGTCAGAGCGGGCGTGCCGGGAGAAGTCTCGTAGATATAGGGAAGGGTCAGAGCGGGTGTGCCGGGAGAAGTCTTGTAGATATAGGGAAGGGTCAGAGCGGGCGTGCCGGGAGAAGTCTTTTAGATATAGGGAAGGGTCAGAGCGGGCGTTGCGGGAGAAGTCTCGTAGATATAGGGAAGGGTCAGAGCGGGCGTGCCGGGAGAAGTCTCGTAGATATAGGGAAGGGTCAGAGCGGGCGTGCCGGGAGAAGTCTCGTAGATATAGGGAAGGGTCAGAGCGGGCGTGCCGGGAGAAGTCTCGTAGATATAGGGAAGGGTCAGAGCGGGCGTGCCGGGAGAAGTCTCGTAGATATAGGGAAGGGTCAGAGCGGGTGTGCCGGGAGAAGTCTTGTAGATATAGGGAAGGGTCAGAGCGGGCGTGCCGGGATCTTTAGAGGGAAGGAGATTACATCTTTGGCCAGCTAGAGGAACAAATAGAGGAGACATGAGGAGCGACAATGACTCTGCCAAGGCAAGGATACCGATTGGAGGATCGTCCTTAAAGGAGAACTGCTAAAGCGGAACTCCAGGCAGATGTAAAATGCAGCTCTGCAATCATCAACATCTCATTATATCTGGCCTCCATCCTCCAGGTGTACTGGCTCCTCCCCCTGGACTAAAACAGATCCCTCTGATTTCACCGCACACTGTGAGCTTCTCACAATGTGCATTAGAAGCTGCAGCCAGTCATACAGAGCCCCGCCCTCATTTCCTAGCTTGAGGACATCTAGCATCATCTAGTCCAGGGTTATGCAATTAGCGGACCTCCAGCTGTTGCAGAACTACAAGTCCCATGAGGCATAGCAAGACTCTGACAGCCACAAGCATGACACTAAAGGCAGAGGCATGATGGGACTTGTAGTTTTGCAGCAGCTGGAGGTCCGCTAATTGCATATCCCTGATCTAGTCCTTCCCTCCTTAGTTTGACAGTACCTAGCCCCGCCCCTTTCATTCATTGGATATTAGCTCTTTCAATCACAGAGGCTCAGCACCACATGTGAGAGTTACCAATGTAAATACAGCTGCCTAGGAACGCCTACCCCTCCAGATTGACACCCACCCATCAAGGCATAACCAGCCATGATCATCCCTTCCCCCCACATTTCTGTTTTAATGACATTCCTTTTTTTATACCTGTGATGTCATCACTGGGTCTCTGTTCTTCTCTATGCAATGCAGGCAGATCATGGCTTGTGGGCGGGGCCAGCAGGGGGCGGTACATATCTTCCTGATAACATCCCAGCCCCCGGCCTCACTACTCCTCTCCGGGGCCCTCAGTCCTGATGCAATCAGTGGGAGGAGTTATGCAAATATCAAAATGCCTTGATAGGTGGGTTTCAGTTTGGAGGAGTGGGCGTTCCTAGGCAGGCTGTATTTGCATAGGTAACGCCCACATGTGATGCTGAGCCTCCATGATTGACAGAACTGAATCCAATGAGTCAAAGGGATGGGGCCAGGGACAGTCAGGCTAGGATGGAAAGGGGTGGGGCTAGGAGCAGTCAGGTTATGGAGGAAAGGGGTGGGGCCAAGGACAGGATATGGAGGAAAGGGGTGGGGCCAGGGACAGTCAGGATATGGAGGAAAGAGGTGGAGCCAAGGACAGTCAGGGTATGGAGGAAAGGGGTGGGGTCAGGGACAGTCAGGCTAGGATGGAAAGGGGTGGATTCAGGGACAGGATATTGAGAAAAGGGTGGGGCCAGGGACAGTCAGGCTAGTATGGAAAGGGGTGGGGTCAGGGGCAGTCAGGCTAGGATGGAAAGGGGTGGGGCCAGGGACAGTCAGGATATGGAGGAAAGGGGTGGGGTCAGGGATAGTCAGACTAGGATGGAAAGGGGTGGGGTCAGGGACAGTCAGGCTAGGATGGAAAGGGGTGGGGTCAGGGGCAGTCAGGCTAGGATGGAAAGGGGTGGGGCCAGGGACAGTCAGGATATGGAGGAAAGGGGTGGGGTCAGGGATAGTCAGACTAGGATGGAAAGGGGTGGGGTCAGGGACAGTCAGGCTAGGATGGAAAGGGGTGGGGCCAGGGACAGTCAGGCTAGGACAGAAGGGGGTGGGGCCAGGGACAGTCAGGATAGGATGGAAAGGGGTGGGGTCAGGAACACTCAGGCTAGGTTGGAAGGCGGTGGGGCCAGAGATCGTCAGACTAGGATGGAAAGGGGTGGGGCCATGGATAGTCAGGCTGGGACAGAAGGGGGTGGGGCCAGGGACAGTCAGGATAGGATGGAAAGGGGTGGGGCCAGGGATAGTCAGACTAGAGTGAAAAGGGGTGGGGCCAGGGATAGTCAGACTAGAGTGAAAAGGGGTGGGGCCAGGGATAGTCAGGCTGGAAAAGAAAGGGGTGGGGTCAAGGACAGTTAGGCTAGGATGGAAAGGGGTGAGGCCAGGGACAGGATATTGAGAAAAGGGTGGGGCCAGGAACAGTCAGCATATGGAAGAAAGGGGTGGAGCCAGGGACAGTAAGACTAGGATAGAAGGGGTGGGGCCAGAGATAGTAAGACTAGGATAGAAAGGGGTGGGGCCAGGGACAGTCAGGGCACAGTGAAGGCTGAGCCAGGAATTGTCAGACTGAGGAGGAGAGGACTAAATGATGCTGGACGTCCTCCAGCTGGGAAATGAGGGCGGGGCTCTATCTGACTTGCTGCAGCTTCTCATGTACATTGATGAGCAGCTCACAGTGTGCGGTGAAATCAGAGGAAGTCATTTCAGTCCAGGAGAGGAGTGATAACAGCGGCCATTACCTCTCTGATTTAGTGTCATTTTATTACTAGGGCCTGAATTGCCCGGAGCTCATGGTTAAGCCCCCGGATGAGAAGTTGTATCCCTGTGGTGGCGTCTGAACAGCATTTGAAAAGAGCATCCATTGACACGGGGCTCACAGTACAGGGTGTCAGGCCGGGGGCCCGTGGCCCCCTGTAACCCCCCCTCCCCTCCCCCACATTGTGTGGCGCGGTTCTATAAATAGGACCTCCAGCCACCGCCATGGATGATCCGGGGACGCGGTCTGGCTGTTACTATGGATGTATCCGCGGTGACACAATGAGCGGGGCACAGGTTCATCGCTCGGGGCCACCATCTGGCACGCAGCGAGGACGGGGAGGTCTGCCTCGACACACAAACCACAGAAGGTTCAAAGCTTTCTTCTTAAATTGCATTTTATCGGAGACCTTCCGATGGAAAGTGACAGGAGAGCCGGAGAGTGCGGAGGGGGGGGGGGGGGCGACATGGCAGAGAAAGAAATCAAAGGAAGGCAGAGACAGCGAGACGAGTTCAGAGGGGCACACGGGAGAGGAAGAGGGAGGCCAAGTCATCCACATCTTCATTACTCCCCCCCCCCCCCCGAGGAGGAAGACCCCGCTCATTTACCGGGAATTATACATTCATATTATATGTGGATCACACTCTGATCACAAATGTCTGACACACATCAGCCCCTGCTGCCACCTCTCACCTTTTGACTTGCTACAAAGTTACAATGTACAGTCTGATCACTGGGGGAGGGGAGACTGAGGAAATGACTCCTCCTCCTTCTACAAAGTTACAATGTACAGTCTGATCACTGGGGGAGGGGAGACTGAGGAAATGACTCCTCCTCCTTCTACAAAGTTACAATGTACAGTCTGATCACTGGGGGAGGAGAGACTGAGGAAATGACTCCTCCTCCTTCTACAAAGTTACAATGTACAGTCTGATCACTGGGGGAGGGGAGACTGAGGAAATGACTCCTCTTCCTTCTACAATTTTACAATGTACAGTCTGATCACTGGGGGAGGGGAGACTGAGGAAATGACTCCTCCTCCTTCTACAAAGTTACAATGTACAGTCTGATCACTGGGGGAGGGGAGACTGAGGAAATACCTCCTTCTCCTTCTACAAAGTTGCAATGTACAGTCTGATCACTGGGGGAGGGGAGACTGAGGAAATACCTCCTTCTCCTTCTACAAAGTTGCAATGTACAGTCTGATCACTGGGGGAGGGGAGACTGAGGAAATGACTCCTCCTCCTTCTACAAAGTTACAATGTACAGTCTGATCACTGGGGGAGGGGAGACTGAGGAAATGACTCCTCCTCCTTCTACAAAGTTGCAATGTACAGTCTGATCACTGGGGGAGGGGAGACTGAGGAAATGACTCCTCCTCCTTCTACAAAGTTGCAATGTATAGTCTGATCACTGGGGGAGGGGAGACTGAGGAAATACCTCCTTCTCCTTCTACAAAGTTACAATGTACAGTCTGATCACTGGGGGAGGGGAGACTGAGGAAATGCCTCCTCCTGCCTGCAGCAGACTGATGACATCATCTCAGCCTTGGCTGGAGACTGGAGCCCAAGCACTGATTTTTATTGATGGGGCTTTTCAGATAAATGGAACTTTTTTGTACACAAACACAGTTTGATTTCCACGTTTTTTGTACATAATAATAGACGAGGTGTAGAGTAAGTCGATACCAAACGTGCCAAATCACCAATAGGTGATCCTTTAAATGCCTTTACAGCTCACCGGTTTTATGTAAACCATAAATGATGGCCCAGGAATTAGCGCTCTCGTTCTGACGCTCGCAGCGATCGATAAATCATGGTTTACATACACATGCGCACATTTGTGGGTGTGCACAGGGCTAGGGGATTACTTAAGGGGTTTGTTTTTTACATTTTATTTTAATTTAATTTAATTTTTTTAGTTTTTTAAATTCAACTTTATTGCTATCACATGGGCCTGACAAAGCCATGGGCGGGTGACAGGTCCTCTTTATGGAGATATAAAGAACCTATCAGAGCCCAATGTCTCCCCTGTCCTCCACTGCAGCTAATCAAGGCCATGACTGAGCTTGATTAGCTTCTTCCCTGGCAGTTGGAATGACAACACTGGAACCCTCGGAGCTGAGAGCTTGTGGCTTCGTTGACTGAAGAGGAGATCAGGGAATGGATGTTCATTAATCTCCTCCCATTCTCAGGAGAACCCAGGAACCTGGAATTGGGGACGGGGTAAAAAGTGGGTTTGTGTTACACCCTTCACTCTCTGGGCGTACGTCAGAGGTGTAGCTTGAAGCTTGTGGGCCCCAATGCAATCGTTGTCCTGCAAAATCCCCCCCCCCCCCCCAGGACTACCCACCGCATGCCAAGATACTCCAAGCGTCCGAGGTGGGTGGGTCCTTCAACATTCGGATTTGGGTGGGTCCTCTGACTTCCAGATTTGCAAGCGCCAAAGTACTCCCACTGCATGCCAAGATACTCCAAGCATCCGAGGTGGGACAGGCCCTGCAACCTCTGGATTTAGGTGGGACCTCTGACTTCCAGATTCGCGGGCGCCCAGGCACTCCCACCACACGCTAGGATACTCCAAGCGTCCGAGGTGGGCGGGTCCTTCAACATCCATATTTGGGTGGGCCCTCTGACTTCCAGATTTACGGGCGCCCAGAAACGCTAAGATACTCCAAGCGTCCGAGGTGGGTGGGCTTCCAGATTTGAGTGGGTCCTCTGACTTCCAGATTCGCAGGTGCCCAGGTACTCCCACCACTGCATGCCAGGATAATGCAAGCGTCCGAGGTGGGCGGGTCCTTCAACTTCTGGATTTGGGTGGGCCCTCTGACTTCCAGATTCGCGGGCGCCCAGGTACTCCCACTGCACACCAAGATACTCCAAGCATCTGAGGTGGAACAGGCCTTTCGAATTCTGGATTTAGGTGGGCCCTCTGACTTTCAGATTCGCGGGTGCCCAGGTACTCCCACCGCACGCCAAGAATCTCCAAGCGTCCACGGTGGGCGGGCCCCACAACTTCCAGATTTGAGTGGGACCTCTGGCTTCCAGATTCGCAGGCGCCCAGGTACTCCCACCGCACACTAAAATACTCCAAGCGTCCACGGTGGGCGGGCTCCTTGACTTCTGGATTTGAGTGGGCCCTATGACTTTCAGATTTGGGGGGATCCTCTGACTTTCAGATGCACAGTGGGGGCCTTTAGGAGGGCCTTTTGACTTCTAGGTTCGCAGGCAGCCCCATGGTACTCGCACCGCACGCCAAGATACTCCAAGAGTCTTGGGGGGCCCCCTCTGACTTCTAGATTAGGACGGTCCCCCTGACTTCTGGATTTGGGTGAGCCCTTTGACTTTCAGACTCGCGGGCACCAAGGTGCTCCCACCGCATGCCAAAATACTCCAAGCGTCCGAGATGGGCGGGCCCTTCGACTTCCAGATTTGGGGGGGTCCTCTGACTTTCAGGTTTGCAGTGGTGTGGGCAGGCCCTTTTGACTTCCAGATTTGGGTGGGCCCTCTGACTTCCAGGTTCCCAGGCAGCCCCAAGGTACTCCCACTGCATGCCAAGATACTCCAAGCATCTTGGGGGGGCCCCCTCTAACTTCTAGATTTGGGCGGGCCCCCTGACTTCTGGATTCGGGTGGGCCCTCTGACTTTCATATTTGTGGGCACCAAGGTACTCCCACTGCATGCCAAAATACTCCTAGTGTCCGGGGTGGGCAGACCCTGGGTGGACGGGCATTCTGACCTCCAGATTCATATACAGGTCAGCCCACTGCTTTCACCCGGCACATCTCATGTTCATGTGCATGGTTGAGCAGGGCTGAGCAGGGTGGGGAGAGAGTGCATCTCTGGGGGAAAGGGCTTGCCCCATCACCTTATGCAGGTGAAACCAGAATCTCAGAGGGCCTGGGCGGGCCCCTGCCCGGCTCACCTGGGCCCTCTGAGTTTACTTAATTAACTACATAGGGTGATGGGGCAAGTGCTTTTCCCCAGCCACACAGTGCACAACCTAATTTGACGGGGAGTTTGCACAAGCCCCCTGAAGCATGGGTGGGGTTGCCATTGTGTCCCCACAAGCAGGGCCAGAACAAGGGATGGGGGGAGGGGCAGCTGCCGTGGACGTAGCAGTAGGGGGTCCCTAACTGCTCCCAAGCTCTAGAACAGTGGTTCATAAATAGGGCCAGGCTGTAGCTTCATGTCTACTTTGACAACTACTGCTGTAAAAATCAAGAAAATGGATACCAAGGTGCAGTGCACGCTCCATGCCAACCATGGATAGCTGGTGCAAGGGGGCAGTGAATGGGCACAAGGCGGTACACCCATTCTATGTTAAGCACTAGGATTGGGGGAGAGAGCACAGTTCCGCCTTCCTTGCCCAGGGCACTGAACCAAGCTGTCCCGGTACTGCCCTCAAGCCCTGCCCATGGCGTATGTGGTATGCCCAAAGAGCTAAAATGGTCAACCAAAGGTAAAGATGAAGGGGTAACTTAAGACCCCGTGTGTGTGCCTGACCACATGCCTGGTGCCACCTACCACATTGGTGTAAATGGGTCCTCTGATAGGAATGACTCAGGACGGCACCAACGACCTCCAATCACGAAGGGGTTAAACAATAGATTTTTATATGTGACTAGGTTATGATTCTCCATGATTGTCCCATCGGGGGGTCCACATATACAACGTTCCACCATTACCGAGACCGGGGTGGCTCCTCATAACAGAGAACATTAAGGTGCTCACCTACCTCCGAGCTCCTAATGTAAATACTTCTGCGGCGGCCTCTTCCCAGCTGAGTTCAGAATTATTTCCATCTGAAAAACATGAATATGAATGACAAAGAACAATATTAGCTCGTGGCAGCGGGAGGGAGACTCGCATCTTATTTGTTTCCTTCCCGCCGCCGATTGGCGTAGCGCTATTGTTGGCGAGCACACTTCATGTCCTGAGCAGAATTACTTCTGGAGATAGCTGGAGGGTGAAATCACTTTGATGCTTCATAAAACCAACAAAGTCCCAACCAACAACAAAAACCATATCTCTGCGCGCTTTATAATATCCGCCCGCACTTTACACGGCCGCGGCACATATTAGTGTAATACAGCGCCGAGTAAATAAAGATTAATAATCTGAAACAATAAAATATCTAAAAAGGAAAAACAAAATACGGAGCTCTAGAGATGGCCCTTTATTACCCGTGTACTGTATGTCTGGGCTTGTCATTTTATGGAAGATCTGATTCACCGATGCAAAGATTTCGGCAGTTAAAAGATGAACTCCGGAGATAAAACGCGTCAGTTTCATCCAGTTATCCGGTAATTAAAGTGGAAGGTAACTTTTATTGGTAACTTTTTTTTTAGGGGTAATCTTCTGCCATAATCTGGAAGTATACACAGCAATGACGGGTCCAGGATGCTGTGTTCTTCACCATCTATAGGACATTGGGTGGCCACCGATGATGTAACTGCTGCATGCACAGAAGTTCTATTGTCTCCATCATCTGTGGTGTATGACAGGTCCACAGGAGCCGTGTACACAGACTCTCAGCCACTCATGGGTCTCTGCAACTCCTGAACCCCGTCCAAGCTCTGTCCCTGGACTCACTGTCCTCTGAAAGACACACAAAGGGCACCTACCTACCCCCAGAGGTTCCAGCCACATGAGGGGGCACCTTACCCCCCACCACCACCAGGCTCAGCCTCACTGACTCCTCACTCCTTTCCAACTATGCAGTAGGTGGGCTAAACACAGCCAGAATCTAGGACCAATCACAGTCTTCTTAACCCCATTGCTAGTGACAGGCATACTCGCAGGCAGCCAATCACAGTCCTAGACTGTAGCATGAGCCAATCAACAGTCTTTTCTTGCTCTCCTCTCTCCCTTTGCTGTAATGAGGGGTCCAGGATCCTGTTACTGCTCTGTCCTCCACCATCTCTTGGACATTGGGTGGCCACTGATGATGTAACTGTTGCGCGCATGCGCTGAAGTTCCATTGTCTCCATTGTGTGCTGTGCTTTGCAGGCGCAATGCAGTCCTATCGCTATACACAGGCTCTCAGCCACTCATGGGTCTCTAAAACTCCGGAGCCCCATCCAAGCTCAGTCCCTGGGCCTACTGTTCTCCACCAGGCACACAATAGGCTCCCAACTTTATTCCCATGGGTCTCCAGCCACATAAGGGGGCACTTCACACTTTCCCTCCCCCCCCCCCCCTATCACCACCACCAGCTCACCCTTACTGCCACGTCCTTCCATCCATCCATCCATCCATCCATCCATCCATCCATCCATCCATCCATCCAGCTAAACACAGCCAGTGTCTGAGACCAATCACAGTCTTCTTAGCCCCATTGATAGTGCCTGGCATAGTCCCTTTCAGCAACGGTAGTCAGTCACACTCTCAGGTTGTGCTTATAAAGTGCATCAACCAGCACCGAACAGGAGGGAGGCAAAAAGGAACATGCCAAGTGCACAAAATAGAAAAGTCTGCTTGGTATGAGGCCCTAGAAAGGAGTCAGATAGGATTGGACTTTTAAACGGAGCCACAAGACCTTTGGGGTGCAGGTTGGTCTGCAGAGGGATGGGGTTGAGTCTTAGACACCCCCTTGAAGAGAACCCACTAAGTGTTGAAGGATGTGGCTTTGGTGGCTTTGGTGCACTGTCTGAGCGTTCGGTCTTGGACATTCCTGTTGCTACGAGAATGTAACTCTGCTCCAAAGATGTGTGTGACGTTTCCACCTGTAGGTGGGGTGCAGCGCGGTGCAGCGGAATAACACACTCAGTCCCAGTGCCGGGAAGAACGGGTGTTGAAATAAGGCAGAAACAGCTCACAAATAACCCGGTGGGAAGGCGGCCCAGCCGGGAACACTCACAGTTCCAGCAACGTGTAGAGAGCAGAGTGCAGATGAGCTGCCAGCGTCTGCAGATGAGGGGCAGAATGTGGCCTGGCTGTCTTGTGCCCAACAGGCAGGTGTCCAAAGAAGTTGAGAGCCCTACGCTTTCCCTCCCCATCAGGAACTTTTCCCCGCTGCTAGTTCTGCCCCTACCAGGCGGGGTACCTGTCCTTACTCTACCAACTTGCAAATGCGTGCCAAACTTGGGAGACAGGTTCTTAAATAGGCTCTGCCTGACCCAAGATGGCTGCCAGAGTCACATGGCGTGGCAGCACTCAATTGAGTGCTTCCTCAATGACTCAGGAAACCTTAGAGCAGGGGTCCCCAACCACCGGGCCGCGGCCCACTACCGGGCCCTGGCCTCTCTGCAGCCGGGCTGCAGGACAGGTGCGGCATGAGAGCCAGGCGTGCGGTATGTTGGAGCCAGGCGGGCGGGCGGCATGAAACCAGGCGGGTGGGATATCGGAGCCAGGCTGACGGGCTGCATGGGAGCCAGGCGGGCGGCATGAGAGGCGGGCGGCATGTCGGAGCCAGGCGGGGTGGATGAGAGAAGCGTGTGGGCAGATGAGACAAGTGGGCGGTGAGAGATGACATCATCTCTCTCTGCTCACAGCGCATCACTGCTCTTCCGCCCACTCAGCCCAGCCTCTTCAATGTCGGAGGTGCAGCGAGGAGCAGAGATGACATCATCTCTCACCGCCCGCCCGCATCTCACTCTCCTTCCCTCACTCAGAACTGGCCATTGCACAGAACTGGCCTCTGTACTAAACTAATTGAACCAGTGCTGCCACCAATGCAGTGACAATTCACATCTGGTGGCACTGGCAGGTGACGTGGCAAGTGACAATCCACATCTGGTGGCACTGGCAGGTGACGTGGCAAGTGACAATCCACATCTGGTGGCACTGGCAGGTGACGTGGCAAGTGACAATCCACATCTGGTAGCAGGCAACATGGCAAGTGGCAAGCTGCATCTGGTGGCAGACGACACGCTCAGGGCTCCCACTGATTCTGCCTTATGGTGAGTTGAACAATTTCATAGTATATTACCATGTAACAATATTAATTATGCGCTTCAATGACCCTGACACCATAACAACCATGGTGCCGGGATGAATGAAGCGCCAACACCAGCCATTGCCCTGACAAATTGCCCGCGAAAAATCGCTCCCCCCCCCCCCCCCGGGCCTTGGCACAACACAATCTTCTTCCACGCAGCCGGTCCCCCATGCCAAAAAGGTTGGGGACCGCTGCCTTAGAGGACCTACACTATATTACCAAAAGTATTGGGACACCTGCCTTGTTGTGGAAATTTTATGAAGATGTATTTAATATGTATTGTCACAGTGTCTCCCAGTGTTAGTTCTCCTGCAGCCCGCTCTAAAGAGCGGACCGGGGCAGACTGACGCTGGTTGAGATCTGTTTTGGTAATGGAAAGCTTCTTGAGGATGCAGAGAAGTATCTGCAGAGTGTGGATATGTCGGCCAGTGAAGGGCCCCTCTGCAATGCACAGACGATCGTCTGGGGGGGATGTGTTCACTATGCCAGACATTATCGGTTATGGGGGATGTACGCCCGGGTGTCTCTGTGTCTGATCAGAACGTAGAGAGGCTATGGCGTGTTCCTGCAGATTATCCCCCATCCTCAGGAATGGTACTATAATCCGGGGATGTGTTGTTCTCTGAACAATGCAGAATAAGGATTCACGCCAACGGTGAAAACGGGAGTCTTTGTGTGCGTTGTGGGCGGGGACAATGTTCATGATTTTAAGGCCAGCCATGTGGTTTCCTTAGTCTTACTGGAGAACACAGCTTAGAAGTACAAGGGGGCGGGGAATCATACACACTGTACCTGCCCGGACACGCCCATAAACTCCCCTAGTCATTGTTCATTGGTTGGGATTTTTATAACTCCCGTTTGAAGGAATACCAGTGCTTGATTAGCCGATTGTGAAGCTAACAAGCTCCATTGTTAAATACTATGAATAAACAACACAGGCTCTGCAGAGGGGAGTCGGACTGTGGAGCTAAGGTCATGAGGATGGTGGTCATGTCATCCCAGTCTTAGTCCATAGGGTTCAATATTGAGTTGGCCCACCCTTTGCAGCTATAACAGCTTCACCTCTTCTGGGAAGGCCGTCCACAAGGTTTAGGAGGGTGTCTATGGGAATGTTTGACCATTCTTCCAGAAGAGCATTTGTGTGGTCAGGCACTGATGTTGGATGAGAAGGCCTGATTCGCAGTGTCCGCTCTAATTCATCCCAAAAGTGTTCTATCGGGTTGAGGTCAGGATTCTATGCAAGTCAGTCAAGTTCCTCCACCCCAAACCTTTCCAGTTTCTGTGCAATTATTCCACAGTGTTTCACTCAATAGTGCCTTGTAGGGCAGCATTTTATACAAAGGTGACTATTAACTAGCGATCTTTGTAGATAATGTCGTGAAGGCCACTCCTGACAGTTGAGGACAACACACTAAGCGCTGAAGGATGTGGCTTTGGTGCGCTGGCTGAACATCTGGTCTTGGACGCTCCTGTTGCTGGGAGAATGTATCTTCTTCTAAACTGAGCCACAATGTCTTTGGGCGGCGTTTGATCTGCAGAGAGATGGGGGTGAATCATAGACGCCCCCTAGAAGAGAACCCAGTAAGCTCTAAAGGACATGGCTTTGGTGCACTGTCTGAGCATGCAGTCTTGGAAACTCATGTTGCTATGAGAATGTATCTCTGTTCTAAAGATGTGTATGATGTTTCCACCCATTACTTCACATAATGCCTTCTACCTCAATATTAAAGCTCTCCCATCGCCAACCAAATCTTCCAAGCTGCTTCCAGACAATGATGATGATGATGATGATGGTCAGGAGAAGCAGTGTTTTATTCATTATCGTATTGTTGGGCTGTGTTTATACAAAGATGACACTTATCTAGCGGTCTTTGTAGATAATGTGCTGCAGGCCACTCCTGATAGTTAAGGAGAACCCACTAAGTGCTGAAGAACATGGCTTTGGTGCACTAGCTGAGCATGCAGTCTTGGACACTCATGTTACTACAAGAATGTATCTCTGCTCTAAAGATGTGCGTGACGTTTCCACCCATCACTTCACATATGGCCCTCTAGCTTGATGTTGAAGCTCTCCCACCATCAACCGGGTCTTCCAAGCCGTTTCCAGACAATGATGATGATGATGGTGGTCAGGGGAAGCTCTTGTAGCTCATTGTAGTTACCGTTCCATCTTATCTCTTCCAGTTTCTGTGTAATTATTCCACAATGTTTCACTCGATTGCGCATTGTAGGGCCATGTTTTATACACAGATGACTAATATCTAGCAGGCTTTGTAGATGACGTGGCACAGGCCACTCCTGACAGTTAAGAAGAACCCACTAAGTTCCAAAGGATGGGGCTTTGGTGGCTTTGGTGCACTGGCTGAGAATGCGGTCTTGGACAATCCTTTTGTTACAAGAAACTCAGGCCTGGATGAAAAATCCAGAAAGAATAGATGGAGGAGCAGCATGGCTGAGTTAAAAGGGGAGGGGAGGACAGGGGTGGAGAGTTCAGAAACTTTGAAGGATCCAAGAAGGAGGGGTACTGACCTGATTGGTGAAGTGGACGAGACGGGAGAAGTCCATAGGGGGTTGTAGGTAGGACGGTCCCAAGAAAGTTTCAGCAGGAATATGGCAGCCCTCCCTCTCTTGTACTTATTGGTGGTTTCTGTCCTGTCACAGGGGAGTTTCTGGTGAACTGGGGATGTGTCACGGGGGCTGGCGGAGTTCAAGGCCCTAGAAGTTAGGCAATAGTGAAGGTCAATAGATTGGGGACCCATCTTGTGTACGGCTTCCCCTAAGTTAGTACCTTTATAGCAGTAAATGGTGTACCTGACCCTGTTTCTGAGTCAGTGGTGAGGGGCTGGAGGTCTACTTTATGGGTCATAGGTATTACTTGGTTGCCTAGGGGGCCAAGGGGCTCTGAGACTCCAATATTCATTTTGTTGATTTTTTTTTTGTTATGTATATTTGGTATTTACTATATATGGTTATTTCATTTGTCATTTACATTGATAATTTTGTTAAATAAAGTGGCTGCTGTGGCCATTAAATCCCAGTTGATGTCAGAGTGTCTTATTTTGGTGGTAGGGTGGGTAATGGAGCAGTCAGGCAGGTTGGGGAAGGCTTGAACTTCATCTTTTATACCCTAGTCATGTATCTCTGCTCTTAAGATGTGTGTGACATTTCCACCCATCACTTCACATATGGGCCTCTAGCTCGAAATTGAAGCAATCACACCGCCAACCAGATCTTCCAAGCTGTTTCCAGAAAATGATGATGCTGGTCAGGAGAAGCTCCTGTAGCTCATTGTAATTACCATTTTATCTTATCTCCTCCAGTTTCTGTGCAGTTATTCCACAATTTTTCTCTCAATAGTGCATTGTGGGCCGTGTTTTTTACAAAGATTACAATTTTCTAGCGGTCTTCATAGAAAATGTGGTGCAGGCCACACCTAACAGTTGAGGAGAACCCACTAAGTGTTGAAGGACGTGGCTTTGGTGGCTTTGGTGCACTAGCTCAGTATATGGTCTTGAACACTCCAGTTGCTACAAGAAAGTCAAGCATGGAGAAGAAATCCAGAAAGAATAGATGGAGGGGCAGCATGGCTGAGTTAAAAGGGGAGGGGAAGACAGGGGTAGAGAGTTCAGAAACGTTGAAGGATCCAAGAAGGAGGGGTACTGACCTGATTGGTAAAGTGGATGAGATGGGAGGGGTCCTTAGGGGGTTGTAGGTAGGATGGTCCTAGGAAAGTTTCAGTAGGAAGACGGCAGACATCTTTTATACCCTACTCATGTATCTCTGAAGATGTGCGTGACGTTTCCACCTATCACTTCACATATGGCCCTCTGGCTCAACATTAAAGCTCTCCCACCGCCAACCACATCTTCCAAGACGTTTTCAGACAATGACGATGATGGTGGTCAGGAGAGGCTCTTGTAGCTCATTGTAATTATCGTTCCATCTTATCTCTTCCAGTTTCTGTGCAATTATTCCACAAGTTTTCACTCAAAAGCACACTGTGGGCCGTGTTTTTTACAAAGATTACTATTTTCTAGCGGTCTTCATATATAATGGGGTGCAGGCTACACCTAACAGTTGAGGAGAACCCACTAAGTCAGTGGTTCTCAACTCCAGTCCTCAGGACCCACTAACAGGCCAGATTTTAAGTATTTCCTTGGGGAGATGCAGACAAGAATACTGCAATCACTGAGCAGCAAATGATATTACCTGCGATGTATTTCAGTTATCTTGCCAACCTGGCCTGTTAGTGGGTTCTGAGGACCAGAGTTGAGAACCACTGCACTAAGTGCTGAAGGACATGTTTTGCTCAATAGCTCATTGTAGGGCCTCACTTTATACACAGATGACTATTATCTAGCTGTCTTTGTAGACAATATGGCACAGGCCACTCCTAACAGTTGAGAAGAACTGACTAAGTTCTAAAGAATGGGGCTTTGGTGGCTTTGGTGCACTGGCTGAGCATTCGGTCTTGGACACTACTGTTGCTACAAGAAAGGACTGGATTAAAAATCCAGAAAGAATAGATGGAGGGGCAGCATGGCTGAGTATAAAGGGGAGGGGAAGACAGGGGTAGAGAGTTTAGAAATGTTGAAGGATCCAAGAAGGAGGGATACTGACCTGATTGGTAAAGTGGACGAGTCGGGGAGGGGTCCTTAGGGGGTTGTGGGTAGGATGGTCCTAGAAAAGTTTCAGTAGGAAGACGGCAGACATCTTTTATATCCTAGTCATGTATCTCTAAAGATACCCATAGCGGGGATGATTTGCAATTTGACGTTTCCACCCATCACTTCACATATGGCCCTCTGGCTCAACATTATGGATCTCCCACCGCCAACCACATCTTCCGAGGTGTTTCCAGACAATGATGATGATGGTGGACAGGAGAGGCTCTTGTAGCTCATTGTAATTACCGTTCCACATTACCTCTTATAGTTTCTGTGCAATTATTCCACATTGTTTCGCTCAATACCGCATTTTAGTGCCGTGTTTTCTACAGAGATGACTATTATCTGGCTCTCTTTGTTCCTGAGTGTGAGCGTAGTTTTACTCACTCCAGATAAGTTATATGAAGCGCGTTCTTGACAGTTTGTTTGTAACGTATTGAATTGGGTTTGAATGACATTGCTCAAATGGAGCAATTTTAAAGCAATTCCCCATTAATAATATATTTAAGAGCCTTTGAATAAGCAGTCACAATTAAGCGAAGGTTTATTGATCGCCAGCCATTCTCGCGCATCGATCGGCTCGCCGGTTATCTCTCGCATTTCATTGTTGCCATCGGGAGAAGACAGGCCCTCGTTTCTGGAACGTTTCCATTGTTTAAAATATTTTGCAAATCATCCCCGCTCTGTCTTCTTTTTTGGCTTGCAGCTTTCCGTCTTCTGGTACAGGCGGAGAATAATCATGCCGAGCGGTGCGCGGCATCCAGCGAAATTAATGGCATCTGGGGTCAGGATTGGATGTGAGCAGAATCATGTCTGCATTAAAATACACTTGTCTTAGTCTTACTGTTTTTGTTATGCTAAGCGAGAGCAGGAACTGAAAAATGACATTGTAGGGATGAGGAGGCATCATTCAGAGAGATATTAAAGGCACATCCATCAGATAACATGGTCACCGATGACTTGGTCTAGCCATGGCTCTGCATTCGTATGGCCTAAACATCCCCTTATTACTGGTAATGTGATGTCCTCATCTCTACCCACTGTAGGTGCCATGCTTTTCTCAGAGAAAGAAGAAGCTCACAATCACGTGACTTTCATAGACACCGCTGGGGTCATGGGTGCCCTTCAATATTTTTTTGTTTGGGCGGTGCCTCTGCCTGCCTGTCATTGACAGCTCAGAGCCAAGGGAGGTCCTAGCTTTTATCTCTGGTCACATGACAAAAAGAGAGAGAGAGCTCCTCTTCACTCTGAACTACTGCCAGACCTGAGGGCAGGTGAGTGGACTTTGTGCTGGGGAGGTGGGGTCTGTACTGGGAGGTGGGAGTGTGTACTGGGGGAAGGGTCTGTACTGTGGGAGGGATTTAGGGCTGTGGGAGGAGATCTGTACTGGGGGGAATTGGTTTGGGATTTGTACTGGGAGGAGGGGGTAGGTTTTAGTTGTACTTTGTACATTGGCTTTTGT
This sequence comes from Lithobates septentrionalis, assembly GCA_037952835.1. NCBI lineage: Eukaryota > Metazoa > Chordata > Amphibia > Anura > Ranidae > Lithobates > Lithobates septentrionalis. The sequence continues at coordinate 373,511 of JBBDGP010004747.1, read as the reverse complement.
GTTATACACTCCTGAGCCCTGCACTCTTTGCCTTATCTTCTCCTGAGCCCTGCACTCTCTGTATTACTCTGTATTACCTTCTCCTGAGCCCTGCACTCTGTATGTTACCTTCTCCTGCACTCTGTCTTACCTTCTCCTGACCCCTGCGCTCTCTGGGTTAACTTCTTCTGCACTCTGTGTTACCTTCTCCTGACCCCTGCACTCTCTATGTTACCTTCTCCTGACCCCTGCACTCTCTGTGTTACCTTCTCCTGAGCCCTGCACTCTGTACGATTAACTTCTCCTGCACTCTTTGCCTTATCTTCTCCTGAGCCCTGCACTCTCTGTATTACCTTCTCCTGAGCCATTCACTCTGTATGTTACCTTCTCCTGAGCCCTGCACTCTTTGCCTTTCCTTCTCCTGAGCCCTGCTCTCTTTGCCTTTCCTTCTCCTAACCCCTGCTCTCTTTGCCTTTTCTTCTCCTCTTGTCCCCATCTCTCACCAGTAGCTCTGGCAGGGGAAGGTTCTCGTAATCTTCCCCGGCTGGAGTACATATGGCAGCTATCTCCTCAGGCCTCTCTTGGTACCCTTTGAGCATGTTCACATGAAAGGTCCGCTAGACTCTTTCGTCTGAGCACTTAGCTACCAGGTAAGTAGTGTCACATATTTGCTGCACTACCTTGTAGGGCCCCTGCCAAGAGGCCTACAATTTGTCCGACTTGGTAGGCTTGAGGGCAAGGACTTTATGCCCTACAGCCAAGGTGCGATTCAGGGCGGTATGATCATACCACTGCTTCTGCCGCCCCTGTGAGGTCTGAAGGTTCACCTGTACAGTGTTTGTGAGTTCCTTCAGCCGGTCCCTGAGTGCTAGTACGTACCCTACCACAGAGATCTCTTCAGCCCCTACACCTCCTTCCCAGTGGGCTCTAAGTAGATCTAGTGGTCCCCTCACCCGTCTCCCATACAATAACTCAAATGGGGAGAACCCCGTAGATTCCTGTGGCACTTCCCTGTAAGCAAACAGGAGGTGC